>CM031577.1:12755814-13013510 GCA_018467065.1 Ephestia elutella | reverse complement strand
GCTTTTCAGAGGCGGAGAAAGCCCGTCGAGCGAAGTTGGCGGCAGAGGCGGCTTGAGTGACTGATGGCACAGATGAAAGCGCAAATGAACAACTTCATCCGAATAATGCTACGTTGTTTGAGGAGACCACTACAGAGGTAATGTATTACTGTCACTGATCCTAACTAATATTATAAATGCGAATGTGAGTATGTTTATCTGTTTCTTACCTCTTTACGCTTTATCGACGGAATCAATATTCCTGAAAGTTTGCACACACATAGATTTTACCAAAGGGTAAAGATGAGGCAATAGATGTTCAAAAATTTTGATACTAATCACCGATACATAAGGTTCATTATTTGATGGGAATATAGCTAACACTGCTCTCTCCGCAAATGTCATTCTCTGTGTCAGTTAGGCTTTTAACTTCTATATACATTGCGGATTTTGGTGCGGTTTTCACTGTTGAATAGGAAATTTCTTAGCGGAGTTTCAATGTGTATATAAGTTAAACTAAATAAATTAGAAAGACAGTTTAATTATATTGGTTAAAAGTTTAATTGTATTAGTTAAAAGTCTTAATGGTTAAATTGTGTTTGTTTAGTTAGTACGGAGGACCGTTCAGTAAAACTCACCGGTTGAAATGGACTGATTCTGTGCGTGGTGGGGCACGGACCTTCCCATGCGTAGGTTAGGGTCGCTTGGTTCGCTAGTAGTGAGTAGTATTATATGTAAAGTCTGTAGTAGTATTATATGTAAACAATTATACGCTCCATTAAAATTTAACAAATTCTTGCATTAAATTTTATTTTCTTTATTTTATGCTAGAAGGTACTCTTTTTCTTTGTCCTAATTTATTAATTACGTGTTGGTTTTTGTAGATGTATGTTTTTTCAATTTATCATTGAAATAAATTAATTCCAAATCTTTATTTGTAGGTTACCGGAGAAGAACAAGAATTACGTCCGCTGTACCGCGGGGCGGCGCTCGGGGTGTGGGGCGGGGGGGTGCCCGAGCCCCCAAGGACTTGCATCATGTGTCAGGAAGAGGTACTTCCACTATTTTTTATGATACTTTTTCTCTCTAAATCACCTCTTAAAACCTCCGGCTTTAAGTCCGCCATTTACATGTTTTTTGTAAAGAAGTTAAATAAATAATCTTGAAATTTACCGCCGATTGTCGCCCATTTTGGATTAAAAAAAATTTCATTTTCGTAATCAGCATCAACGGAAACCTCAAAAACTATACCCATAGTGTGAATGTAAGTAATTGTCGGCCAGTTTGAACCCGAAAATGATATTATACTAATACTAGCATGGACCCGTGACTATGAACCCGTGGGAATTTCGGGAAAATTCTCACTTAGTGCTTTCCTAGACTCCCTCCCCAAATGCCAAATTTCAGCTTACACGCCCAGTTTTGGCTATGCGTTGCTTGTCACTCACTCCGTAACAGTAGAATATCACACCCCAGGCTCGCGTGGAGGCGGCCGGCTCGCCACTAGTGCTGGTCGCGTTCGCGCAGCAGTCCACCGTGCTGAACCGCGCGCGCAGCGGCAGCCTGGGCCGCGTGCCGCACGCGTGGCGCGCGGCCTGGCTGCCGAAGCCGGCGTGGGCGCGCAGCCGCACGTGTCGGGCTGCGGGCACGCGCTGCACGCGCGCTGCTGGAGGCAGTACCTGGACAACGTGCTGGACAAGGAGAACCAGAGCGGTCAGATTGTTGATATATCACAGTCCACCGTGCTCGAAGGCACTGCCGGCCACGGCGTGGGCGCGCAGCCGCACGCGTGTCGGGCTGCGGGCACGCGCTGCACGCGCGCTGCTGGAGGAAGTACCTGAGACAACGTGCTGGACAAGGAAGAACAGGCGGTCAGTTGTTGATATATCACAGATCCACCGTGCTCGAGGCACTGCCGGCCGGCGTGGGCGCGCAGCCGCACGGTGTCGGGCTGCGGGCACGCGCTGCACGCGCGCTGCTGGAGGAAGTACCTGGACAACGTGCTGGACAAGGAGAACAGGCGGTCAGTTGTTGGTATATCACAGTCCACCGTGCTCGAGGCACTGCCGGCCGGCGTGGGCGCGCAGCCGCACGTGTCGGGCTGCGGGCACGCGCTGCACGCGCGCTGCTGGAGGAAGTACCTGGACAACGTGCTGGACAAGGAGAACAGGCGGTCAGTTGTTGGTATATCACAGTCCACCGTGCTCGAGGCACTGCCGGCCGGCGTGGGCGCGCAGCCGCACGTGTCGGGCTGCGGGCACGCGCTGCACGCGCGCTGCTGGAGGAAGTACCTGGACAACGTGCTGGACAAGGAGAACAGGCGGTCAGTTGTTGGTATATCACAGTCCACCGTGCTCGAGGCACTGCCGGCCGGCGTGGGCGCGCAGCCGCACGTGTCGGGCTGCGGGCACGCGCTGCACGCGCGCTGCTGGAGGAAGTACCTGGACAACGTGCTGGACAAGGAGAACAGGCGGTCAGTTGTTGGTATATCACAGTCCACCGTGCTCGAGGCACTGCCGGCCGGCGTGGGCGCGCAGCCGCACGTGTCGGGCTGCGGGCACGCGCTGCACGCGCGCTGCTGGAGGAAGTACCTGGACAACGTGCTGGACAAGGAGAACAGGCGGTCAGTTGTTGGTATATCACAGTCCACCGTGCTCGAGGCACTGCCGGCCGGCGTGGGCGCGCAGCCGCACGTGTCGGGCTGCGGGCACGCGCTGCACGCGCGCTGCTGGAGGAAGTACCTGGACAACGTGCTGGACAAGGAGAACAGGCGGTCAGTTGTTGGTATATCACAGTCCACCGTGCTCGAGGCACTGCCGGCCGGCGTGGGCGCGCAGCCGCACGTGTCGGGCTGCGGGCACGCGCTGCACGCGCGCTGCTGGAGGAAGTACCTGGACAACGTGCTGGACAAGGAGAACAGGCGGTCAGTTGTTGGTATATCACAGTCCACCGTGCTCGAGGCACTGCCGGCCGGCGTGGGCGCGCAGCCGCACGTGTCGGGCTGCGGGCACGCGCTGCACGCGCTGCTGGAGGAAGTACCTGGACAACGTGCTGGACAAGGAGAACAGGCGGTCAGTTGTTGGTATATCACAGTCCACCGTGCTCGAGGCACTGCCGGCCGGCGTGGGCGCGCAGCCGCACGTGTCGGGCTGCGGGCACGCGCTGCACGCGCGCTGCTGGAGGAAGTACCTGGACAACGTGCTGGACAAGGAGAACAGGCGGTCAGTTGTTGATATATCACAGTCCACCGTGCTCGAGGCACTGCCGGCCGGCGTGGGCGCGCAGCCGCACGTGTCGGGCTGCGGGCACGCGCTGCACGCGCGCTGCTGGAGGAAGTACCTGGACAACGTGCTGGACAAGGAGAACAGGCGGTCAGTTGTTGATATATCACAGTCCACCGTGCTCGAGGCACTGCCGGCCGGCGTGGGCGCGCAGCCGCACGTGTCGGGCTGCGGGCACGCGCTGCACGCGCGCTGCTGGAGGAAGTACCTGGACAACGTGCTGGACAAGGAGAACAGGCGGTCAGTTGTTGGTATATCACAGTCCACCGTGCTCGAGGCACTGCCGGCCGGCGTGGGCGCGCAGCCGCACGTGTCGGGCTGCGGGCACGCGCTGCACGCGCGCTGCTGGAGGAAGTACCTGGACAACGTGCTGGACAAGGAGAACAGGCGGTCAGTTGTTGATATATCTGACGGATTATTAGGCCAACCATGTCTAGAATATTCCTTTAAAATTTGGAATTAGAAGTCAAAAACTAGGTACATATCAAATTAACTGTAACATGAAAGAAGTTGAAGAAATTGTGCGTGCCCCACCACGTACGGACCTGTGCGTCACAGCCAGTGAGCTCTACTCGAGGTTCCTTCGTGCTAACTAGCCAAACACAAGTTATCCTTTAGGTGAATAGCTAATAGACAACAGTGAAGAAGAATGTGACAATAAAAAATGTAGGAGAAACCTTTGCGAAACACATTAACCTACAATAGGCACTTAAATTTTTTTTTTAATTCTTTACGCTCAAATACCAGGTCCTCCACAGGTTATACCGCCTCCGTCAACCAGCGGCGTTTGACGTGGAAAAGAAAGAGTACCTCTGTCCACTCTGCGAGCGACTGTGCAACACGGCCCTGCCTCTCCTGCCCGCCCCCCCTCACCCCGCGGGCACCCCTCCCCCGCTCTCCGAGGAGGTGTACGCAGAGTCCGTTAGCGTCATACTCAAGATGAAGCATCAGGTGTACTCGGAGGCGGTGCATGTGTGCACGGAGTTTTGTGAGGAGATGCATTGTCAAGTAAGTTATTCAGGGCTTGCTAACCTGGTTAAAATTCTAAACCAGCTCACTCGATGCGCCATACATTTAAAAAAGAGCGTTTTAAATCAGTTACGGTTGAGCAAAACCATATATTATTTCTGGTTATGTTCAAAGCGCGATATTATTTCAGTTCCTGTCCAAAAACATTTCGCTCTTTTCGACGATCGTGTTCTATCTCGCTCTAACTATGATTATTTCTCACTCTCGCTTGATATAAATCTAACTAAACTACACTTTGAGACTTGCAAATGCGTAAGTGAGATAAAACGCTGAGCGATATACCCGTCCTTGTCACTCGCCCGCGCGGTATTAACCAGGTAATTTCCGCTCGCGAGACCGATTCAAAAGGGTTTTCACTCCAATCGTAATGGCCCGAGCGTTACTGCGTAACCAGGTCAAAACACTTATTTTTTAGGTTTTTTATTAACCGGTTTCAAGCCCTGAAGTTATTATGACTCTTTCATGTTTGAATTTTTTTTTCCTGTTAAGAATGTGTCCATCGGTATAATCAGGTTTGAAAATGGAAAATGTTTTATTTTGTTTCTGATTGGCCTGAGTCCGTGTTGGTTTTCCAGGTGTTTATCTAATAATAAGTTACAGTATCTTACATGCGGCTCGCTTAGTATTAAAATAATAAATTTGGACCGTACCTTTGAACGCCCTATGTGTGGGAGTTAATTAAGGCACTATATAGGTGCCAAGCTTAGAGACAAGCTAACTTGTGCTACGCTTGTGTACAAGTTGCACAATGGCCGCATAAAGGGGAAAACTAGCTTGGTGACACCATTCACTTCCGCGCCGTGTCGTTGATGAGTACAGAACAAAATTGCAAAGTCCGTAGTCATTTTTGGCACCGCGCTGTTATGCATTTCTTGCATTATCATCATCTCCTTAGCCTTTTCCCGTATCTCACGGGGTCGGCTACCTAAACCTGTTCTTTTGGAAAAAAGTTATATTTTTATTTTATTTATAATTTTAAAAGTATTCATCACAGGATACCCGTAACAATTTTAAATAAGAGTTTCTGCGCCTGTTTCTTTACGTGAGTGATTTGAAGTTCATTCGTAGGTCCAAGACTTTAGAAATTACAGGGACATCGTGTAAACGACTTTGGCGGGCTATATCTCGCAAATGGTAAAGCTGATAAAAAAGTGTTGTATGGAAACCCTACCTTATTTTCATAGTCCTTTTCAACGACACACAAGGGCAATTAAAAAAAATAATTCACCCCCTTTACATGTATGGGGAGGTACCCCTAAAAAGGGGTCATTTTAATTTTTTGTATTTTAAAAAATGAGATCTATATGTTAAATATCCTCGAACCAAGTTACATGCAAATCAGTCCATAAACGTAGAAGATATTCTGCTGTGACTGACTAGGACGAACGGACGGACGGACTGAACGATCTTATAAGGTTTCCTTTGTCGGACTACGGAACCCTAATTAACCAACACGTCTGTTCGCTACGCTACTTGCTTAGTGACTTTCCAGACTCCTATCTAGGCGCGTCGCTCGCAGTGTGGCCTCTCCGATAGTATGCCATTAGAATCAGTCACTAAGCAAGGCTCCTTGTGATGTGGCCTTAGCCTAACAGTTTCCCCGCTTCCAGGCTCGCGCGAAGAGCGTAGGCGCAATGTCATCAGACATGGAGGAGGAGGAGCCGGCGGAGGAGTGCGAGGTGTACGTGTCCACGCACTCGGAGACTCTACTGCCGGAGCAGTTCCTGGCGCACTTCCAGGGGGCCGGGCCCAGGTACAACGACCTCACCAAGCCGCTCATCGAGGACTTTGCTAGCGTGAGTGCTGCTCTTGTTACTGTCATGTGTCAGTGTCGGACATGAGGAGGAGAGCCGGCGGAGACTACGTGCTCCACGCACTCGGAGACTCTACTGCCGGAGCAGTTCCTGGCGCACTTGTTGTTGATTAGGCCGGGCCCAGATGAAACAACACTTCACTTTATTTACACGCTCAATTTACAAAAGTTTTAATGTTGATTGAATGCAAATAAATTATTTTGAATTACTGTCATGTGTGCAGTGTCGGACATGAACATAATAACTTAATAGGGGACCGGACAACTCTACTGCTGGAGATGTAAATTGTTTCATAAATTTCCATCTGTACTGTTGTTCGGGGAGTAAGGTGTGTGTGAATGTTGTTGTTGATTAGGAAACTCAGATGAAACAACACTTCACTTTATTTACACGTATTTTACAAAAGGTTATTATGTTAAATGAACCCAAATAAATATATAAAGAGCGACAACTGATCGGCCGATGTTATAAAGGTGTTCAGTTACACCGAACAACTGTATTAGAGTTTATTTGCTGAATGATTTTGTATCGTTATGTAAACGGAAGATATGTCTCTCTCTTTCAAAAAACGCAAAGAGTATTAAGGTTTTAATCTAACCAAATATAAATTGTTTCAGAAATTGCCAGGCCTATGCGGCTTAGCAGAAACCCGCGGCATGACGTCCATCGCAGCACTATACCGAGCCACAGCTTACACTATCCTCAGCACAAACTCAGTGCTACAAGCGGAAAGCCGCCCCCTACTAGGGGAAATACCCGCCAGGCATAGAGACGCTCTACAAGTGTTGATTAGACTCGCCGCCGCCATCCCAGCTCTATGGTCCCAGCCGAAACATCTCGCGCACCACGCCTTAAGCTCCCTTAACACCCTAGAGGCAACCTCCCCCTTAACACACGAACCCTTTGGCACCTTAATAGCCCTAGTCTTAACCGTCCCATCCCTATTCTCTAAACCCGCTGGCCCGGCCAGGCCAACACATTTGGCCAGACAAATTACCCTACAAGCTTTAAGGGCAACTATAACAAGAGCCTTAATAGTCATCGATGTATCCAATTGTGAGAATATACCAATGGATGAGGAAACGCCTAAAACGGATTTAGAGAATTTATTGCCAATCATGAAGGAATTACGCCGGGGTAATCTTAATATTGACGAGTTAAACCCAACTGATGTATGGGAGAAGATCAAAGGGCAATGCAAGACTTTCCTTAGATGCTGCTGTCTATTTTATCATTTCTTAAGTGATATAATACCGCCAACAGAATTGACGGTAGTCGACGGTGACACGTGGGAAACTATGTGCGGGTATCTAGATATGCCGTTGACGTTTAAAGAGTTAATAGACAATCAATTAGCTAGAAAAAAGGCGAAAGAATGGTCGGATATGTCGAACGAATGGTTCAATAATGAGATAGCGAGTCAAATAGTGATTGAACCTAGTGAGCCACCGAAATTGATGGCTTTGCCTGATGATTTTTCGGAATTAATGAACGTTGTGTCGGAGTTCTCGTGTCCCAATTCCGAGAGGGAAGACAGCAAGTACCCGACGATGTGTCTAGTTTGCAGTCAGATTTTGTGCTCGCAAAGCTATTGTTGCCAGACTGAGATTCGAAAGGTGAGTTTTTTTTTTTTAGTTTATTACGAAGTGGGATTTTCTATATATTTGCGGTAATCTATTGGTTTGCTTGCAGATTTAAAAAAATGTAGCGTAATAGCCAGTTGTCCAACGGCTTTGATGTTGACGGAAAAGGAAACCACATGTTACGCAAAAAAATGTAATACCATAGATTTTTTTTCTCTCACAACGAAAATTAAGCATATTTTCGTGTTATTGATACTATCGCCTACCCTATATGCTATTCCCGGTATTTTTCTACCCGTGTACCAAATTTCATCAAAAACCGTCCAGTAGGTTTTGCGTAATTGAGATTAAAAAAATATTATTTTTTATAACGCAACCGCAAATAACGTATGTTGCATAATTAAAGTAACATAGATGAATTAAAAAGTGTTGAGCAGCGGGAATGAATTTTCATGAATTAATGTATGAGCCAAGAATTACAAACTTCCTGTCTTCTTTTTACTACAATAATGCCCACATTTCCGAGCATGTTTGTGAAGATCTTAAATACTTAATGAAGATTTTGAATTTCTTACAAAACGAATCGAATGTGCACTTTTTGGTAGGTAGGCAAATGACACTCTTATTATTTCAAAATCTCTACACTACTGTTACTGCAACGTTAATGCAACGTGCATACCATAGAACGTGTCCGTCAAGATGGAGGGACCAAGTCTGGGATCTTTGCTATAAATGAATAGTACCATAAATCTCTAATTTACTACCTAATGTAAAAATTTTGCTACTTTATAATTTTGGATTTCTCAACAACATATTTGGTCCCTCCATTATGATATTAAGATAAAAGGTCCAACCTGATTGTGGTTGATAGACTTCTGGAATATTCTATCTAGTTAGTCTTTAATAATTTTACTCTACCTTTCAAAGTTCATGACCAGTCTAGTCCTGATGTGCATGTTGATAAAGCTAAAGTTAACTTTCTTACGTGTCTTACGTTATTTTATATTTCCATACAATCAAATTCGGATGTTTTTGTATCGACATTAGGGTTACAGTGCGATTCATAATCCTAAGAGTATTATAAATAAAACGGATTCAAGACGAACTAAACTTTTCTACTCAATCACGCAATACTATATCGAATGGTCGTGATTTGGTTAAAACTCTTTGCATGATCTATGTGATTGGTTGATAAACATCCAGGTGAATAGCACATAGTGAATACAGCGCCCCCATTTATTTTCTACTCTTATGTCAGATTGTATCTTGTTCTTTTATAATCTAAGCTATAATGTTCGTTCCTCAGTCGGGTCGCGGCAGCTCTGGCACGGAGCACGTGGGCGCGGCGGTCGCGCACGCGCTGTCGTGCGGCGCGGGGGCCGGCGTGTTCCTCCGCGTGCGCGACTGCGAGCTGATGCTGCTGGCCGCGCCCGCGCGCGGGGCCATGCTGCCCGCGCCCTACCTGGACTGCTACGGGGAGACAGACCAGGTATAGATGCTAGCCCTAGCCCTCAACTTCGCCCGCGTGAATTTTGTGTTTCACCCATTTTACCTCCTTGGGAATTTCCAAAATTGCTCTCTTAGTGCTCAGTATAAATAACCTCTGCAATATTTCCAGTTTCTATGTTCAACGGTTTCGTCTCTGCGTTGATATACCAATCGGCCAGTGGCCAATTTTATACTAATAAAAGAAAAATATTTTTATTTATTTCATTTTATAGGCAGACCAACTGCTACAATTTTAGTTTTAAATGTATAAATAGAACAGTTAGCAAAGAGGCCACTTAAAGGTCCTCACAAATTAAAGCAGAATATAAAACGAAAGTTGAACACTACAAATAACACGCAAATACACAATTTTTCACTGTCAATGTCAAAATACTCTGCTTATTTGTCATTTTAGAAGCCCACTAGCGTGATGACATCGCAATTACATTTTCTATACAATATTCCATAAATATTACATATTTTGTCACTTAAAAAGTTTTAAATCGCAGGGTCTCCGCCGCGGCAACCCCCTCCACCTGTGCCCCACACGCTACGAGAAGCTGCGCATGTTGTGGCTGTCGCACGGCACACACGAGTACATCGCGCGGGCGCTGGACGCCAGTATGCTGGTCACCCCTCCGTGGCAGAACATGTGATCGCGACCCGCCATCAGGACGCACATAGCCCGATAGGTGATAGATTTACACGGCAGTAGACCCGCCATCTGGACGCACATAGCCCGATAGGTGATAGATTTTACACGGCAGTAGACCCGCCGTCCGGACGCACATAGCCCGATAGGTGAATAGATTCACACGGCTTAGACCCGCCATCTGGACGTTCATGGTCCGAATAGTATTTGAATGACGATGAGAATTGTTAATACATGCAATGTTATGATGAAATACATATAATTAAACTTATTTTGCGATTTTTCAGCATGAGTTTATTCTCCGGGGTATATTAAAACTTTTTGGAAAAGTCCATTTTCTATGCGTGACGTCATATGAATTTGGTAAGGAGCGTTTTAGTATCGTCCAATTCTACATCGCTCAAAAATGTGTTTTTTTGTTAAATCTTGACAAATACTTTGGTTATTAATGTAATTCTTTCACTGATTATAACATTATCGTAATATTTTTAAGGGTTTTTAAAATTAAAATATTGTTCGGTACCCTATTGTAACGTAAATCCGTCATTAGGTCGTTCATAGCAATAAACCATAGGTAAATAAATTTTGCACGGCATTCGACCCGCTATCATGACGTCCATGACCCGATGAGTAAATGGCTTTATTAACACTGCTACTTAATTAATAGGGGTAATAGGACCCCACCCTTTACACTTTAGGATGAGTCCTTTGTAGGATGAACTACACTAAACCTCGTATCTGATAAAAGATAACTCAATAGAAGTTCACGCGTTAACACCATAGTCATACCTGCTAAGTGTTGTTGTGGGAACATTGTCACCAAATACATAAACCATCAACTGCCCGAGTTATGCCTTGCGATGTTGTCCGTACCTTTCAATAATAGATTTAATTCAAATCATTTAGTATAGATTGACGTTTTATTAGATCTTATAGAATTACACCAATTTTAATGATTATATCATTAAAACTATAACTAGAATTTTAATGATGTGATGAGGTGGAAAGATGAAATGAAATCACGCGCAAAGAATTTGACAAACGTTGAGCGAAATGGAGGATATTTAGCAATATGGCGGAGCGCGCGAAAATATGTAGAATAGTAATTATAATTGTAAAATAAAAATATCTCTTTGATCTTGAAATACGTACTATTATTGAATTTAAAACGCTATTGAATTTTACACGCTAGCTCCGCTGTTTTTTTTTTTATAATTTGACAAGTAACTTGCATATTTTATTCTTATATTGAATATATTGTTAGATAGGCTTTCTTTAGGTGAGACTTGCATGAGATATTTAAAAAAATATTGTCATTGTTATCTTATTTTGAAAAAAAAATGAGCTGGTCTCACATGTGGTTTAAAAAAGTGAATTTTAAGAAACTGACTCAGTTTCTAATTAAAAATCATCATTTCAAATCAAAACAATTCTTGATTTTTTAAAATGTTAAAACTAGAATACATAAACAGAATCCCCTATCAAACGACATATAGGAGACTCGTACATACAGGGGATTATTATGATTTTGGAATTAAAAATTATATTTTTTGTGGTCAATTTTTTTTTGTTTGTTTTGGCAGCTATCAACCACTTTGTCAAATAAGTTTGATAAATTAAATTTAAAAACTTGTGTAAATTTTTTCTTCGTAGATGTTAGTCGACGATCTATTGTTTACATATTTCAAAAGTAATAATCTATAATTATATTGATGTTATAATGTTTTATGAAGAAATAACGTATTCCCTATTTTAAGTAGATTATTGACAAACTTATTTGGGCCATAACGCCTTTACCTATTTTTTATTAAATATGGGTTTGCTCTTGACCACTATTTCAAACATTTGTAGCTCCTACTCCTATAACAGATCTTTAATACGCACATGTCTTGAAAAACTATGTTGTTTTGTAATGGTATGCAAGGTCTGGCATAATTTCATTTGAAACAGGTTGGAAGTACTTTTCAACTTTCCATATAGCAAATTTAGATTGTTAAATTATTTTTGATTAATAACTTAAAGGTAACAAGAATCTGAGATATCTGTTTAACGTTTTAGAAGTTTCGGCACCTGGACTATATAGTCTGGGAGCTGGCAACTTTGGGGCTGTGTATAATCTGTTTTCGTATGTACATAGACTAAGGTAATATTGTACTGCGGTGGAGGCATTACGCCTGTGATTGTTAACGATTGTGGTGAATAAAAATAAAAGAAAATATGGAAGCGTATATTACGAAAATTTTACTAAAATTGTCTATAGCAAGCGCTTTTCACAAATTAAAAAGTATTCATCGCGCTTTAAAATGATGTAATTTACAAATTTATTCACTATAGTCATTATTTCGCCTGATATTATAAATGTAACTTACATATTTTGTGCAATCCTAAATATTTGTTTGTTTTCGATCACGTGTGTTTACTAATGTAATGTTAGCAAATAAATTAGTTTGTAACAATGCTATTTTATTATTTTGCCGTTGGAGTCACCACAGACAGAGTCATACACATACACAGGTGTAGTATTATACTAGCTTTGCCACGCTTATAGCCTTATTCATGAATGTGGCTCATTTACACAGAAATAATTTTCAAGTCGGACACATGTAAATTTTAACTTTATTATAATCGTATGTTTAATGTACGTACTAAAATAAAAAATAATATTTTTTGTGCAAAAAATAGTTTGACCCGGACGTGATTTGAACACGCAACCTTCTGATCTGGAGTCAGACGCGCTACCGTTGCGCCACGGAGTCGTTGAGAGGCATGGCGAAAATTCAGGCCCCTATTCATAAATGATAACTGTCGTTATCTGTAATTATTATTTTAATCTAATCCCCGCGCAAATTAGATAGGTATTTAAATAGGATCACCCGTATCAGGTCTTAATATTTTGAACGATTCTACGGCTGCTACCCGTTCAGAATACTCTGTTTATTGTATTTTGGAAGCATCCGTGAAAGGGTTTAAAACCCCTGAGGTTCCCTTTCACTGCTACGCTTTTTTCAATTGTGGCCCAACAAAATTGTTTGGGTACTGGTAACGGGTAAATAACACTGCAATTTAAAGTTTGCAGTTATTTTGAAATTACAGACAGTACATTTTTATTTATTTGTATAGAATATGGATTTTGTTTGGGGTACATCCGGTTAGAGTATAAAAATAAAAGTATTTATTTCAAAGAGTTTATTCATGAAATACATGAAAAATCTAAAATAAGTGCGTACATCTTATATCTTAACTATAATATAAAAATCTTATAAACAAAAACATCTTACACCCGAAAAGGACACCAATTGTTCGAGCACAATTTTTGCTAAATTTTTTACATCCGACTTTACACTAAAGTAGAAAAATTCTTTAAAAAATGATCAAACTTTATATAAAAACAATCATTTACTTGATACTTTGTTCCATTTAATAAATTCAGAGATCATTTTCTAAAACAAATTTGAAGAGTATATTGCGATTAAAATGCTAACACTAACGATCGTCAAAATTACAGTAGCCCAAGTAGTGTCAGCATTTAAATCTCACCTGTAGTATGAAACCAATCAATGTCACATAATGACTGCATTTTTATGTACTTTTAAATATAAATTATTACTTGCATTGACTTGTAGGTAATAATTCAGCGTAAATAAACGAAAGGATATCATGTAAAAACTTAACTATAACTTGATTGTTTAAAAATATGAACTACGAGAGTATGTAATATAAGGCTATACACACACCATATATGTGTAAGCCAACTTATTATTGCAATTTACAATTACTTTTTGGTGTGTAGACTCCTTTCTATTTTAAATTAAGGCATTTTTAATTGACGACAATTTGGTATTCGTAAAGATATAAAGTCATGATTTAAATCATATCGTTACATCATCTAATGAACAGTCTGTTAAAAAAATCACGGAGAAACATTAAAACCAATCAAAGAACGGTTAACATCTAAGGTTTTCTTCATAAGGCAGTAGTACATATAGAATAAAATATCTGTTTGCCTTAAAGGCATAAGAGGCACCAGTCCTCAATCAGGATTTATTTTAAATGAATATAACATGCACAAAAATTGCGTCCTTCTGTGCCATATAGGCTGACTTTCAAATGGAAATTTACCACTGCCTTAAAGGAAGGCGGGAAACGATAGGGTTGCAACCGACTTTTAGTTTCACTTCACTCATAAAACTACAAAAACAGAAATCTGAACATATACAGATTATAAGACTTAAGCTGCATAGGACTCTGAATTTTCTTTTGCAAACTAACCTAATCTCCGTTCTAATTTGAATTTTCAATTACGTATGTATTTTGATTTTTAAGTGAGCGTAAAAGAGCGACATTCATTTTCTTTTCATATTAAACACAATAACAGATGTCACTTCTAGTTGTATTATATTCAGATTTCTGTGGCAGCAACCACGATTCTTAAATAAAACGTAAAACGTACGAACAAATGCTATTCTCCGTGACGCTGTCTCAAATGTGGTACTAAGTAGCGGAAAACAATTTACTGTTGAAACGGGTACCGAACGGAGTTGAACGGACGGTTACGTCTGTGAGTGGAGCCGATAAGGGAGTAGGAACCATTAAGAGGAGTCGGTACTGGAATGCGGATTAAGATTCAGTGAGCCGAAAACATCTCCAGAGTCGATTTATCATGATTACCCATGTCTAGCATGCGGCCACCGCCTCGATCTGGCAGAAGGAAAAGAAGAGCTAGCGATATCTACAAATTACAAACGTAGATGTCGTGTCTCTAATTAGTGTTTCAAGACAAGAGTGAAGAGGTGAAAGTAATGTGACAAAAAATCTCTGTAAGACTTCTATGTTTTATTACGATTTCTTTGGCGTTTGAGACACAACTGTAGAATCAAAGGACCTGGTTTGATTTAGACAAGAAGAAGGATATGTGGGCCAATGATCTCACTCTCTCTTAAAAAGAACCACATTGGGCGTGGTGGGTTGCACCCATAAGGAATGCCCCAGCAGTGGGGCACTTAACAATGGCTGATAATGTCTAATGCGTTACTAATCGGCCCGTGTCGTCACTGATGTATTAAATTTTTAATTCTTCTAAAACTAATTGCCCTACGAATCTTATTGTGTTTCAGGAAGAATTTGTACCATGTTCCAAAACGAACTTTTTATTGATTTTGACGAGAGTCGAAGTATAAAGGTCCATTTAGACTACAGATTTAGACGCTGCAAGTTTCTTGTACATAAACAAGAGTAAGAGGCTCATTTATACGGTGCAAAGTTGCCTGTTGCATATAATTAAAGTGAAACAAACCAAACTGAAACAGAATAAGTTTCTTGCAATTATTCATAGTCAATTGTTGCACTGCAATTATTGTACCGTCTCAAATGGGCCCTTAATGCACAGCCGCTCGTGCAATGAGCGATTTTTCTGACAGCTTAATTAAGAAAAAAAAATCAGTATAAAAAAATCTCAAACATATAAGAGTTTTATTGAAAGCCGAGTTTGTATCATAATGGCTGTACCTATATTGTAAAGGCTTTGTATTGTCAGCTAAAGGCAGATAACATCACATAACAGTTTGACAGTTGCACAAATTACAATATTGATACTTTTTTAGATGTTTTTTTATTAGGTTTTATTTTTTTATAAATGCCAATCCCGTTGCATTTTTGCTTTTTAAATTGGTCTCGCCTAAGCGCCACCTATGAATTAATCTGGAACTATTTTTTTTAATTTGGGTCTCGGAAAATCCCCTCATTAGGACCCTCAATAACACGTGACTTGTTCTCACCCTTCACTTCCACTCTCTAGGAGCGCGCGCGCATCTTTTCTGGTTGCGCGATGAAGCCCGCGAGCTCGCCATGAGGTGCGCGTGGAGCGCTGCGATGTATTCCTGCGGATGCTTGCTAAAGTGCTGCACGTGCAGGAGATACGGTCCCAGCACTTCCAGGTGCACTGCAATGTCAATATCCAAGATAAAATGCGCATAGTACTAGCACGCTTCTAAACTCAGTAGTTATAATATTTAGACTGCTTTTATTTAAATTCTTTATTTGTTACAGCTTTTTGGCTTTCGCGGTTTGGACTGCGTACGCGTGATTCCCATCGGGAACAGTGCTTTTTCCCGGGGATAAAAGGTCAGCCTATGTGCTATTCCAGGTCATTATTCACTGTAATTCAGCCAAATTTCATCCAATCCAGTCCAGTAGATTTTGCGTGATTGAGTAACAAACATCCGCCACAAACTCACAAACTCACATCCAAACTTTTCGCATTTATAATGAAGTGATTAAAGTATGGATTTCAATTTGCATAATCTATTTGATTTTTAAGTACTATTTGACATTTTTTACTAACCTAATATTTTAATTTGTAATTTTGTTGTATGATGTAATTTTATTTTCAACACAATTGTATTGTTCAGAAATAAATTTGAATATGAATATACCAGGCTACAAGAAGTTCCCACCAGGGCCAAGGTTCGACACAAGGGTCTAATAGAATAATATACCCTAAGTATTTTTTCTTTTGACAGAAACTTGTTGCGGATGGTGTATTTATATATATTTATACTATATCCTAACTTTAGAATTCAAGATACTCTTCATACTTAATATTGAAGCGTTGGTGGCAGAGTGGTTGCCTTGGACTGCAAAGATCCCTAAATTCAAATCCTCAGCCCGTGCTATAGGGCGAGTTTGTATGTATCAATCTGACTCATGTAAGGTACTTTTTATCTGATCAACACTATTCCATAGTGAAGAAAACTAACTATCGTGAGGGAACCTGCACTTTATCAGCTAGTGTGTGAAATGGAGAAGGCAATGGCAAACCAATCTCATTAACATTGCCAAGATAGTCGTTGTTTCTTTCATTCGACATAATGACCACAACCCTCAGTCATGAGAAATACGACTAAAGCGAGGATAATCCTAACTCTAACTAATATTATAACATGCGAAAGTGAATTTGTTTGTTACCTCTTCACGTTATCTTCTGAACCAATCTTCCTGAAATTTCTGCACATAGCTGGAGGTACGGAGAAGGTTAGACATAGGGTACCTTTCATCCTTGAAAAAAGCACAGTTCCTGTGGAAAAGAAAATCTGTTCATGAGCGAAGCCGCCAGCAAGGTAAGCTTGGTAAGTCGTTATAAAGAGGAAGTGTTTGTGAGGTAAGTTGAGCTGTGATAGGAGGTTATCTTTCTGGAACTCACGCATTGAACTGATACTTCGCAAAATTTTCACCAATAGAAAGCTACATTATTTATCCTCTGAGTAGACATAATGCTGACTATAAATGTACCTTCCGTGCGAAGCGCGGGGCGGTAGCGCTAGTACTTAATACACTCGATAAGTAAAAGACCTACACTTGCGCTTATGGGCAGCAGTAACCTTAGGTTTAAGTAGTTTACGTTAACTAACTAAACAAGCTAATTATTAAAAAATAAAAAACACGACTGACGACTCACATAACCTATGTCACTCGGGGGAATGGCAAGGAATCTAACAATACCTCTCACAATATATTCAAAATCGGTGAAGCCATTCAGGACTTATATGGTGGAATAAAGAAACTTACAATACATACTTACACATACATGAACCCTGAAAACATAACACTCCTTTTTGGTCAGTCGTGTAAAAACAACAATGACGACGATTTAAAAGTGCTATTTTTAGCCCATTTAAATCCGTAGGCATTAGATAAATATTTTTCCAAACAAAAAGTGAATCACCTCAATTCCCATCTTGACCCAACTATCGAACACGTCTCGGTTGAGTCTTCCTCTCGCTCCCACGCTCCCACGGGGTCGCTCTTGGACAGCAGGAATCAGCGCAGGCGCACGGCACAGTGTCGTGTGGAACATCTGCGATGAAGCGGACATGTAAGTGGATGGTGGCGGCGTCGTGGAATGTCTTCAGGTGGTACCTGAGGGATTCGAGGTATGGTTACAAACTAGATGCTAGTAGTTTGTAGCTTTGAGATTTATGCAAGTAAACCAATATGATTATATAATTAGAAAGTTAAAGTCATGTCAGATGCCTTTAGGCGACTTGAATAAAATCTGACACAAGTGTTGAATTACAGAGTAATAACACACTCGATAAGCATAGAAGATTTAGCAAGGGCCATTTAGACGTTACAAGTTTTCACATTGCCAACAGGCAAGAAACTTGTAACGCAACTTTCAATCAACATGAATACGATAAAATTGAATGACTTAAATTTAACATAGTCTAAACAACACGTAACATTCTTGAACTGGTATGCAAGTTTGGATTCAAAAACTTTCTTGGTGTAAAAACATACGTGCCAGAAAATGTCATTCAATTCTTGCTTTAAAAAATTTGACAACGGCAAATACGCAAAATTCTTGAGCAAGACAAAAAATGGCACGTGCCCTACAAATCTGTGCTTTAAAAATCTCTCTCTCTCTTTGCCTAACTTCTTCTCCCCGTTTCATTTGGGTCACGTATTTCTCTCGTCACACTTCTCCGCTAGCAGGCGGTACGGTTTGGGTCGTCGTTTCAGCTTTTTTGGGTCATTGTTTATGATTGACATCCAGGAAACGGCGTCCTATGTTGAGGACTTTTCTTGGTCATGTGGTGTTCTGCCTTCTCATCACGGTCCATACCAGCGTAGATTTAGTTTCAGATACCTTATCTTCTATGGGTGTGACTCTGAAACTCCCTCTGATGTGCTTGCTCGGACCTTGTCCATGAGACTGATACACCTCTGCCGCCCATCTCAGCATCTTCATTTCGGTCGTGTGTGCAACTTGGTGGTATGGACTTTTTTATGGGAGGCCAGCATTCAGCACCATAGATAAGCGCGGGCAGTTGGACCTCGTGTCTTGTAGACCTTCCCTTTCCTTTGACACGAACTGGCATTCTTGTTCCTGACATAGCACACTCATAATTCTCTGCCATTTTCATCCTTGCACCCGGTGTTAATGCGGTGGGTTATATCGGCGTCAAATTCATTCCGTCGTCGGAGACCACAGAGCCCAGGTAAGCGGGTACTTAAAGTGCTCAACTTCGTTTAGCTGTTGGCCTTGTATTTTGATAGAGTGGCGTTGACAGACTTTTGAAAAGCGACATTGCATGTACTCAGTTTTCTCACGACTGATCCTCAATCCTGAAATCTCTAAGGCTGTTCTCCAGCATTCAAGCGAAGCTTCAAGTTCTTCAGGATGTGTCCCCTTATTAGGACAATGGCCCATCTGGCATATAGTAGGTCCCAAGGTGGCTCTCTGAATGTTGGCTGTTAGGTGATCCATACGCCATTGATTGAATAGTAGGTTCAGTGCCGAACCTTGTGTACACCCACTCCCACCTCAAATTCACTGCTTGTCTCCTGCCGAGCTTCGCACCCTACCTGTCGTAAGTATAAAAAATAAAAAAAAATAAAAAAAGAAGAAGTGTCTTGTTGGGCCGGTGTCGCAGGGGTCCCCAACTATTTGAAGCGAAGACGGGCAATATCCCTTGCGCAGTGCGATTATACAATACGAACAATTACTTTAGAGAGAGCCGGATGTAATGCCTCAGGATAGAGCCTTGTACTTTTGAAGTACAAGGACCTCTTGTCTAGTAAGCCTTAGGTCCTGGGAGTCATGGGCAGGGTGATATCATTAATACAATATGGTTGGGATAGAATATAGCATTTTATTCCATAAACACAACTAGCCGCTGAGGGCGGGCACATGTTATACTAATACCCAAAATCTGATAATTCTTTGCCCGCAATTAAAAGTTAAAATTAACATAAACCAAATATAGGGTCACCTGGCCAGGTCCTGTACACAAACGTCTGTGCGCACTTAGTAACGTCGTTCCGTTCACCGTTATGATCCGTTGGGTTCGAGCACTGGCGCTGGTCGCGACATCAAAGAGGCAACGGCGCTCCTGCGACGCTCCGTTGTATATGCGATATATTAGACGCTGGCTGGACCTTCCGAGGGTTTGCGCTGGAGCCATTACAGGGACATCGGATCGGGGGCGGCGATGCGGCCTTCGGAAATAAGCGTTAGGATCCGTGTGTTGCACTTTGGGGTCGCCGACAGACGGGGCCTGCGCCGTGGCATGCGGTCCACGGTCCGGGAGAACCGCACCCTCTGGTGATGGGAGGACACTCCAGGAGAAAGCGCCAATTCATACGGCCGAAGCAAAACCGTGGATATCAACAGCTCATCCTCCTGACAACTTCGCAGTAAGGGCGGCAGAGGCCATCCCCTGTGTCCTTGCGCGTATCGCGGATTTTAAAGCTAAAGGTTAAACTATAGTCCCATGACGGGGTGCCGAGGGCGGCGAAAGTGAAAAAACCCAAAAAATTTAATGATTCTGCTCAAGCCATGTTGACGTGTCGTGGCGGCCTCATCAGGAAGAGACCGATCCCTCTCCACTCGATTTGACATTCCGCCTTCGTCGCGCTCCATTTCGCCCAATTCGGACGCACGTCAAACCAACTTTAAACATTCTTTAAAGAAGAACGTTAATGTTTAAATAAGGTATTCATTCGTTGAACATTATAACAATCTAAGTCGACGATATTAAAGGAGAATAATTAAAATTCTACAACAATCCAGCCATGATTTCTTATTTGTTTATGATAGAAAAGGTTGGTTAGTAACTGATACGGAACGTGTGTCACCAGCTGTCAATGTCAGACGTCCAACTCTGCAGATTTTGTTGACAGTCTAATTTAATCATAGAATGTTTTGTTATGAATGTTTAGTTTTTGATATAATTCGGTAAGTACACAAAATCGCGTCGAGTTATTGCTACCAATGGTTTCGGCGTGACTCAAAGAACGTTTTGATGTGCGGGTCTCCCTGTTTTCTTAATAAGTATTGTAAAAACAACATGAAATTTGTGTACTGGTGTGTCACTTTCCCATTCAATTTGTCTGGAGACTAATGGATTTGAATGCCTGCTATTGTAGTGAGTCGAGAGCCTATCATGCAGGTAAATACGCCACAGGAATAGTATCCCCAATATATCAACTATTTCACCTAAAATATGACATGTAGGTAGTTGACCAGTTAGAAGTTCAAAATAATTCTTCAGTAGTTATCAACTTTATTCAATGGTTGTGACTTTAGAGTACATATCAGCCACTATGTTGATGTAGCATTCTGGCACTTTATGTATCTTAATGCATCCCAAATAAGTTGTCGCGGTACCCTGTCGAAAGCCTTTCAAGGTCAAGGTCGATGAAAAGGCTGATGTGCGTCTTTTTGCATCTCTCCTTTTCTCCAACAGAATTCTTAGGCTAAGTGAAGTGCGTTCGTTTATGTTGATTGGTCTGCCAAAACCACCATTGTGGTTCTCGGATTACAGTTGTTAGATTTACGAGATCTGTTGTTGATGACTCTTTCCCATATCTTTAAGGATGGTGAGATATAAACTTGATCGCCCGGTAATTTTGACAAAGCCTGGATGTCACCTTTGATTTTGTAGGAATGGAACTATAGATAGCTTTTCCTCCAGTCTTCAGGTATTCCATCGATCATAATTCTGTTGAAGAGCTTTGTTAGGAAGACTATACCACTATTTCTCCTAGAGCTGTTTCACACAATTCCTTTGCAGGGTATTTGTCTGGTCCGTTATTGCCTTGTTATTATCATCCATATAGGCCATCTTCATAATTGTTGTTTTCACTTCATCCTTGCTGATCTTCCTCCATAGGTCCCTTCACCGCTGGTAATGGGACTGATCCTCGGAAGGGTACGCCTAATATAAGGAGCTGCAGTAGTATTCATGCCATCTTTCATTTATTTTATACAGTTTGACGTGAGTAACTGTCCGTCTCTAGATTTGATGTACTTAGTAGGTGTACGTCCTTGTTTGTTGGCATGTCTTTGTCTCGCAATTCTAAATAGTTCCCCTATCGTCGTCTACGTCTAAATTCCTGTGCTTTTAAAATGGAATGCAATAATTGTCTAAACAATTGCATACGTGTAAACAGAACACGTTGGCAATTATCGCTTCATGTCCAGATTTGCATTCAATAATTGATTAAATGTTTGATAAATATTTATTAACTCAGAATTTCTGTAAACACAAAAACTACTGTACGAAATTTGACGCGGTTTTACAGTTGTATTCTTGAAGGTCTAACTTAAAATCTGGCGTAGGTTTCATTTTGATATGCCAGTAGTAAATAATTATAAGGAGGTAGCTACTGTCTGTGACACCTCTATGACTGGTAGGTCACTGCAAGATATCAAGGTTTATTTCGGACTTACGAAATTCCCTTTTCAGATACAGTTTTGATACATTTATAAAATAAAATAATTTATCGTTTACCTACTGTTTGCCATTATATAATAAACTAGGGTTCCGGGACTTTTGTTCGCTCCCGTGGGAATCAATAGAAGAATCCTCTCTTAAAAGTGCTTCCCTACACTCCTAAGGAACCTACATGCCAAATTTCAGCTTCCTACGCCCAGTAGTTTTGGCAAAGTGCGTTGTCTGTTAGTCACTCAGCTCAAAGTACAGAATTTTTATATATATATATTGATGACTCAGAATAAATATGTAATAGCCGTCTGCAAGAGCGTAGATAAAGCACGCAACAACTATAAAATGTCTCTTTGTTTTATCTCTATTGGATAACGAGTTAAAGGCTAGTTTGTATAATAATGTGTAAATTTGGTCTGGAAAAAAAAATTTGACAGTTACGTAGCGATAAATATAATATACTAGCTGTGTACCGCGGTTTCGATCGCGTGGGATTTATGGGATTTAAAAAGATTTTTTTAAAAATCGGAACGGTAATTCCAGAGATCAGTGGATTCATACAAACAAACTATTATATACAGAATGAATTTAAAATCTTCATTTGGCATCAGCATCATGGCAAATTATTTTTATAGGACCTCAAAAAAACAGCTGTCCCATACTATATAATACCTAGGTATTCACCTTTAAAAATGTAGGAATTCAGAGATTTTTTTGACATATCAGAGTTGATCCACTAAAAGTTTCTCTTAATCATGTACTTTCACTAGTGTAGAAAAGAATGCCAATGATTTTCTAATTCACCCTGTATTAGTGTAGATTTTGTCAATGATGTACATACTTTTAAATACTTACCTACCTACAGGACAGGAAGGACATACCTACCTACAATTCTATTACATCATCAATATATATAAAAATTCTTTCCGTTACTGACAGACAACGCACAGTCAAAAGTATTGGGCGTAGGAAGCTGAAATTTTGCATGTAGGTTCCTTAGGAGGTAGTGTAGCACTGAGAGAGGGATTTCCAAAAAATTCCCACGTGGGAACAAAGTGCCGGGTCCATGCGCTAGTAGTAGAAAAACAAAATACATTCAAATTATATTTTTCGAGTCAAAAGAAATGTCACTAGCTGAAAAACCATAGATTAATAATGTTCAATAGGACCTTTTTAACACGTATTAAAACGAAATAAAATACGAAAAAAAAAATACATAAAGTGGCACAACCCATTTTGTGAACAAGTAAAGCGCTTTTTTTATGCATGGCACAGGGCGGGAGCTTCATATAAACGGGGCGTCAAATATACCTACTACTACTACAAACGAAACTTTCATCCGTGAACACGTCAATGTGTGCGTTAAACAACGAGGGTCGCCACAGCAAAATTATTTATTTATACGTATGACACAGATTAATAAAATAGTTACTACGTGCTATGAATAGTTTAATTATGAACACTTATATATTTCAATTCTGTAAGATTTGAGATTGTTTTATCTTATGTACCTGCTTATATATTTTGTGACTTACCTAACATACCTGCATCATAAATAAGTAAACTTCCACATTTGCACTGCAACTGCCACAACCACATCACTATGAGGCTTACAAATTAATTTATTATAAGTACATATATTATTAAGTATTTATTTATCATTCACAGACACACATCGCATTGAATATACTATTGTACTATGGTTATATATTAGCGCCAAACTTTGTGTTAAATATGATTAAACGTATTTACTATATCATAGAATACACAGTCAAATTATTACAGTCATACAAACTTAGTCAAAAAGGCCACCCCGAATCGTACCTGACGCAAAGGTGCCCATAACGCTATGCAATATGATTAAACTAAAACAAAACAAATTATTTTTTATTGTCATCATATCACGGCTCACTAGTAAACAAATCAACAGTAGCGAGTGGCGGACGTGGCGGTGGCGGCGCCAGCGACGACCGTCGACATGCGCGCGCAGGATACGCGTGTGACCTTCGACCGGCGGCATATTTTACGAAAATCATTACCTATATAACATTTTATTGTTTTAGTTGAATGATTCGAAAAATTCAATAATATGTTGAAGAATTACACCTTGTCAAATACCCTATACAAGCATAGAAAATTTATAAAAATATATTGTATAAAAATACGCCGCGACAATGTTGTATGTTGAAAGTGACAACTCCGTTCGTTCCATTATTGCTTACTGGATAATACTCAACATTTATTTAGAAAAGCAGATTAGGATGATAAGCCGACGACAAAGACATGAAAATAAAATTTAATTCTCATATGTTGCTCCCATTTACTAACAAAATGGCATATAACGAAAAAATTAATATCTAATGATGTGAAATATTGTTAATTACTTTGCTTACCTGTATTCAACCTTCGGAAATTTATAAAATTTACGTCCTTCTTGGTTTGTACTAGATAAACAAAGGTTAACTGCGCAGTACCTTACCATAATTAATTTCAATGAAACTATGTTTCTCTCTATCTACAAAATCGAAACGTAAGAGTAGCTTGAGATACGCTTCGCAGCTGCTAACCCCGATTCATAGTGTCCGTTGTATATAATGAACGGGTTCATCCCATTGTATCGCTGCTGCCGCTAGGCGCGGGGTACACCACTTCCGTGAATGGCGTCGCGGTCGACCGCCATTGTCCAGTGCTATATCGGTTTGTTTTTAATACGCGGAGAGGTCCCGCGTCATTTTGTCTTAAACCACGTTGAGTGTTAATTAGTTTGAGTTATAATTGTGAATTTCCTTTTTGTTAAATAACTATTAAGTTTGTGTTTGTGTAACCCGTTATTGTGACTTTTTCCTGTGAGATGTGAAACGTGGCTGGTCGCTCACATCTACCTGTTGCTTGAGCCAACTTCGGGAAGAAATCTATTTATTTGTTCTGGGGAATTGAGATCTCATGGGTTAGGTAGGGTGATTAGGGATCCCCCTTTCCGAAGACATTCAAGATTGGATCCGAAGAGCAAGAAGATTCAGTTTGGTAAGTGCAACCTTGAGTTTGTAGGTAGTTGTAGTTATTAAGTTAGGTTTAATATATAGGGTTCTGTAGTTCCCGTTATAAACTATGGTGGTAGCAGTCTGCGTATAGCTTAAGTTAGTTAGGGTCTAGTCGGACAAACGTGGTGCCGCGTGGAGATTTTTTCCCGGTACTTATTTTTACCGGTGGTTTTTTCCCGGCAAAGTTTCGGTACAGAATCTTCCCGCCACTTGGTTTGTCCGGAATCTCTGCGCACATTTTCTGGTAGCAGAGCGTAGTTGTTCTACCCTCTATTTGTTCGTTTGTAAAAAATAATTAATTGTTTTTTTTTATTTTGGTTGTGACTTGACGCGATGGCGAAGGTCTCCAATGCTAAGGCGACACTCGCCAACGAACTGAGATGGTTTGTGACGGCCGGAGGACTCCTGTCCCGGAAGGACAGGGAGGGCGCCACACTGCTAAGAGCGGATCACCTCCACTCACGATTGAGTAGCGCGGAAGCGGCCATGGCGGTGCTTACCGAAGCCGAACTTGCCGCGGAGGTCTATACAGGTCACATGGCGGACATGGACCAGATCCTGAATCTCCACGATGATATCGCGGAGGCGGCGGCCGCAATAAGGGCGAGACAGGCTGGCGGACCAGCCCCTCGCACACCTGTTAGACAGGAAGGACCAGCGGTTACTGGTCGGCTCCCCACCCTTCAGCTGTCCCACTTTGGGGGTAGGATGGAGGAGTGGGTAGCCTACAAAAATATGTTTGAGTCCCTGGTCGTAGCACGACAGGATTTGTCGAAGGCCCAGAAGATGGCCTACCTCCTCTCCACTCTGGAGGATGAAGCGCGGTCGCTCATCCAGCACCTCCGGGTGGAGGACGACCAGTACGATACGGCTTTGGAGTTATTGAACTCCCGCTACCAAAATTTACGTTTGTTAGCGGATGCGCACGCCGCACAGTTGATGGCCCTGCCCAAGGTGGCCAACAGGGCACAGTTGCGCCTGCAGTTGCTCACGCCCGTTACAGTGGCCTGTAACGCGCTCCGCACACTGGGGCTGCCGGTGGACCAATGGTCCTTTTTGTTGGTGCACATTGTATTGGGCAAATTGCCCAATGACATCCGCTCGCGGTTTGAGCGCGAAAATGCGGAGCGGGATAGCACCACCCTACCAACATTCACTGACTTGGTGAAGTTTTTGGAGTTTGAGGCACGGGCTGCTGAGAATACCATGACGGACTCAGCGCCATCCAGAGCGCCTGAACGTAGGCCCTTGGAACCCTCATGGCGAGGGAAGCCCCAACAGGGACGGCAACCGCCACCGCGTGGAGCTGGTGTGCGGGTTGCACACACGGCAGCAGTCGCGAGGGACGCGGACTGCCTGCAATGTGGCCGGATGGGCCACAGCCTGCTGCAATGCAGGGACTGGCAGAGACTGCCAGTACAAGATCGGCGCCGCATGGCAAAGCGGCATGAACTTTGCTTTTATTGTTTGGGCGGTCACTATGCACGTGACTGTCCCAGGGCCATACCATGCAGTGCATGCCGTGGGCGGCACCACGCGATGCTTTGCATGAACCGGAACGGGGATGGCACCCGGATGTTGAGGCAGGGGTCCCCTATGGGCGGGGGCGCTCCTGCGCGAAGCCCTCCACCTTTGGAAGAAGGACGCGGCTTCGCTCGTCGCGACCCCCATCCCGAGGGGGGGTGCGACGAGCGAAGCCGCGTCCTTCTTCCAAAGGTGGAGGGCTTCGCGCCTGCACCTGCGCGCACGGCGTACCTGCGCGGGTCTTGGTGGACCGGGACCACGCGCCCCAAGGTCGTGGCCAGTATGTGGCTGGCCAGGCCCCGGATAAGGCCCCCATGGGCGGGGGCCCTAGATCGGACGTGAGAGTGGGGACACCCCCCTCCACGCGGGTTACCACTACCCAACACATGCAGCCGCAGCGGTTTTCTCCGCCGCTGCACGAGTACCCACGGCTGGAGTACCACCCGCCGTACTATAGGTATGGCCGGGCCGCGCGTTATGCCCCCTCCAGATGGGGATGTGCACTCGCCCGCCATATTATCCGGGCCAGTGGCGCGCCCCTGGTTTGGAGAGAGTGGGGAGCCCGTAACTGGCTTGCTCCCTTGCTGGGACAGAGCCGCGGACGGTTCTGCTCCCTACCGCGGTGGTCCGCGTATGGGGTCGTAGGGGAAGCCATTAATTTGAGAGCTCTGTTGGACTCAGGGGCTCAAAGCAGTTTGGTTACCACTCGAGTGGCACACCAGTTAGGTTTAGTCGTGGAAGACTCGCCTGTGCCATTTCTTGGAGTTGGTGGCATACAAGTGAAGTGTCTGACGGGCCAGACACTTGTCACCTTTTCTTCGCTGAAGTCCTCCACAATGAGGATCACGACTTCGGCTATGGTAATGGATACCATTGCGGGTTGGCAGCCCTCGACAGACATACCGCCGGGTGTGTTGTCTTTGGTTTCGGGTCTGGATTTGGCCGACCCCTTTGTTTTTCATCCCGGCCCAGTGGACTTGCTCCTGGGCTCGGACGTATTGGGTTGGATTTTGTTGGGTACCCAGAAAGCTCTGGGTTCGTCTTCACTGATGGCAGTGTCTACTATCTTTGGTTTCGCCCTGATGGGCCTGCGTTTGATAATAGCACCGTGGAGGAGCCACCGGTCGTCGCATCAGCGTCCTTGGCCAAGACCATGCAAAGGTTTTGGGAGGTGGAGGAGCCACCTATGAGTTCCAGGATGGATCCGGAACACGCTGAGTGCGAAGCCTTCTTTCGATCAACCACGGAGAGGTTGCCCTCCGGTCGGTTTGTAACTAGATTACCATTTGTTGCTACACGTCCTAGCCTAGGGCAAAGTAGGGCGCTTGCGGAGAAACGACTGCTGTCCATGGAGCGACGTATGCAGCGTGACCACGTACTTCGCGATAAATATATTGAATTTATGCGCGAGTACGAGGATTTGGGTCACATGTCTCCGGCTCGAGTTGATTGGAGCTCAACTGGGCATTATTTTTTGCCCCACCACGCGGTGGTGAAGGCCTCAACGGGCAAGTTGCGGACTGTCTTTGATGGGTCCGCACCCACTTCGAACGGAGTTTCGTTGAATCTATGTTTGCATTCAGGTCCCAAATTGCATAGGGACATAATTGACATCATCTTGAACTTTAGAAGACATCAAGTGGTTTTTGGCGCGGACATCCGGATGATGTTCCGCCAGACAGTCATACATCCTGAGGACAGGCGATTCCAGTTGATACTCTGGCGTGAGCGCCCTGAGGATCCTGTGACGGTGTATGAACTCAATACAAACACGTATGGTTTGAAATCTAGTCCCTATATCGCCATCAGATCATTGCTTGAATTGGCAGAGCGGGAACGGATCCGCTTTCCCCGTGGGGCTTCCGTGCTGTCACGTGACTTGTATGTCGATGACGTGTGCACCGGAGCCCAAAGTATTGAGGAGGCCCTCCTACTGCGGGATGAATTGATTGAAATATTGAAAACGGGTGGCTACGAGCTACGTAAGTGGTTGTCCAATGAGCCTAGAGTTCTAGAAGGGATCCCGGAGGATCACCAACAGAACCCTCACCTGTTTGAGGATGTAGATGATCCCAACAGGATAGCGGTGCTGGGCATGCAGTACCAGCCGCTAACCGATATTTTTACATTCCAAGTGGACTTGGAAATACCAAAGGTCTGGACTAAGAGAACGGTGTTGTCAGTAATAGCTCGTATGTTTGATCCAAGCGGTTGGATCAGTCCAGTAATATTCTCTGCGAAGTGTCTTCTTCAGAGACTTTGGACTTTGGGCGTCTCGTGGGACGAGCCGCTGTTTGGTCCTCCATTGGATGATTGGCTCGAGTTGTTTTCATCGATTAAGGAAGTCAATCGGATTGCCTTGCCTCGTCGAATATTGCCCCCCGGGAAATATCGAGCCAGCCTGCATGGCTTTTGTGACGCGTCGGAGCGAGGCTACGCCGCGTCAGTCTATATGCGGACAGTTGACGCCGATGGCCGGGTCAATGTCTCGCTTTTGTTAGGGAAGAGCAAGGTCGCCCCCATCAGGACTAGGCTGACTATTCCCAAGCTTGAGTTGAGTGGAGCTCACCTTCTCTCTAAATTGTTGCATCACGTTGCCAGTGAGCTGGCGGCCACAGTCGAGATACGAGACATCTTCGCCTGGTCGGATAGCCAGGTCGCGCTTGCATGGTTGCGCGCGGCCCCACATACCTTGGAGGTTTTTGTGGGAAATCGGGTTTCCCAAATTCAAAAAATATTTGAATTTATTTTTATTTTATTTTATTTATTAGCACACAAAACAGTAAGTAAGGTGGGTACATGACATAAAATATATATAAACATTAATTTTTTGCAAAGAATTAACCAAACTGACCAGCAATAAGTGTACATACCATGTTAAATTTAGCTCACAATACAAATAGCTACTTAAATATAAAAACAAAACAATACAAATACCTAAATATATAAACAAAGAGGGATACAATACAAATTATAATTTTTAAAAATTTAATCTTTTATTACATTAAGGCACTTCCTCTTAAATGACATTAGTGAAGTGCAAAAAATGTCGGGTAGTTCTGTTGATGAACAAAGCGAGTTATATAATCGGCACATTCTGTACAGAGGATTATTGTGACCAATTTTGTTCGTACAAGCGGGTATTAGAAACAGTTGAGGAAATCGCTGACTTCGCGACGGTGCTCTAAAGTTAATTTCGGCTAATACTGAAGTTGACAACTCTGAGTTTAGGATTTTGTACAAGTATAAAATATCCGTTTGGGAGCGTCTGCAGCGGAGAGATGAGAAATTAAAATGATCTAGACGTTGTTCATAAGAGATTAAGCTGCCTCTCAGGCCAAGCCGTGCTGCCAAAAATCTTAGAAAACGCTTCTGGACAGACTCAATTTGCTCGACGTGCGTTTTATAGTGAGGTGACCAGATGACCGAAGCATATTCCAGCTTGGTTAGTACAAATGTCTTGTAAAGAGTGATTAGGCTTTTAAAATTCTTAAAATCTTTAGAAATTCTACATATGAATCCAAGCAACTGCTTACATTTAGTCGTTAATTTATCGAGGTGTTGAGTAAATGTAAGTTTTGAGTCGAGAATAACCCCCAGATCACTAGCAACAGATTTGCTACACAAGGATTGATTATGCAGTTTATAATGAAATTTTATTGGATTAAGTTTGCGCGTGAAGGTAATGACAAAACATTTCTCGATATTCAAGCTCATGTAGTTTTCAGAACACCAGCGATGCAAGAAATCCAAATCCTGCTGCAACCTGAGGCAATCCTGTAAATCATTAATCTGAGTGAATATTTTCAAGTCGTCAGCATACAACAAACATTTACACTGAAGATTTGGTACCAGATCATTAATATAAATAGCGAATAAAAGCGGGCCAAGGTGGGAGCCTTGGGGGACGCCAGATAGAACAGAAGCTGGTGCTGACAAGAAACCATTTACAGCAACTAGTTGACTACGATTAGAAACGTAAGATTCTACCCATCGAAGAAGATTTCCATGTATTCCGACAAGCGAAAGTTTCCGTATGAGAAGACGATGATTTACCCTATCGAAAGCCTTCTGGAAATCTGTATAAGCTGAGTCAACCTGACCCTGTTTATTGAAAGACTTACAAAGATAGTTTGTATACTCGAGTAAATTAGTCACGGTCGACTTTTTTTCTCATAAAACCATGTTGCTCATCAACAAGAAGTGGTTGCACTTGGGAGTAGATGTGTTCATATGTAAGGGATTCCAATATCTTTGCGAAATGGGACAATATACTAATAGGCCGGAAATTGTTGCATAGACCATGGTCACCCGATTTATGAATGGGCACAATGTGGGCCACTTTCCAGATATTCGGAAATGTTCCACTTAATAGAGATTTATTATATATGATTGTTAAAGGTACGGCTAGAGCACTAGCGCACGACTTAATGAAATAAGGCGGAATCCCGTCTGGACCATTACCTTTATTACCATCAAGTGATTTTAACTTCTTAAGAACGTCATCCTCAGTCACAACAATATTAGAAAGCGAAGATGTACAATTTTGATCAACTGTACATGACAGAGGCTTACCATCATCGGCTTGAAAAACAGACGCAAAATATTCGGAAAATAAATTACAAACCTCGGGACCAGTAGATGCTAACTTAGAATCCAATTTCATTATTGATGGTAGGTGATTAGTAGCCTTTTTGCTTTTAACGAATGAGAAAAATAATTTTGTACTACTGTGAAGAGAATCCTCGACGGATGATATAAAGCTATTGTAACATTTTTTTATAAGTGATTTGGAACGTCTGCGTAACATGGAAAAGGTATCGTAATCCCTTGGATTCAATTTTATAGCATGGAGACATGTGCCGGGAGAGCTTAACCCAGCGGACTGTGCTTCCCGAGGTTGTACGGCACCAGAATTGGTGTCACACCCGCTCTGGTGGGGTCCAGAGTGGCTGATGGGATCAGAAACATCTTGGCCTGTCTGTCAGACAGATGTTACTTCTTTGAGTTTGACTGGGCTTCGTGTACATGCTGTAGTCGCTGAGACGACGTCGGAGCCGGATTGGCTACTTGCTCGGTATAGCAGTTTGGATAAGCTTCTGGGTGTTACTAGTTGGATTAAGCGTTTCATACATAATTGTAAAAACCCACAGGCAAAGCGGTTGGAGCCGATTGCAGGTGCAGAAGAGCGCCGGAGCGCATTGTTGCATTGGGTCCGTGTCGTGCAGACCGGACGGTTTGAGTCAGAGCTTCATACTTTGCGCGATGGACGCGCTAAGTTGAAGGGCGCGGTCGCTCGTTTGAACCCGTTCATCGACTCGGATGGGCTTCTTCGGGTTGGAGGCAGGCTCCGGAAGGCGGATCTTCCATATGAGACTCGCCATCCTCTGTTGTTGCCCAAGGGCGGACCCTTGGTGCAGCTTTTGGTGTCTGATCGACACATTCGTAACGCCCATGCTGGGTGCAATGCTTTGTTGGCTATTTTGCAACGAGAATTTTGGATTTTGTCTGCCCGAAGAGCAATCCGTAGCGTTCTGTTTCGATGTATTGCATGTTATAGGTTGAAGGCATCCACGATGCAACCACAGATGGGTGATTTGCCCGCTGATCGAATCCGACCTTCGAGACCGTTTGACGGCGTTGGAACCGATTTTGCCGGTCCCTTTTCGATCAAGGCTTCTCCCTTTCGTAATGCCCGTATTGTGAAGGGCTATTTTGTGTGTATTTGTTTGTTTGGCCACCAAGGCTGTCCATTTGGAGGTGGTATCGGCTCTGACTACGGAGGCCTTCGTCGCCGCGTTGGATCGCTTTGTTTCGCGTCGAGGTCTACCTTCCCTTATTAGGTCTGATAATGGCACAAACTATAAAGGAACTGTAAATTATCTTAAGGATGTTTCTGTGTTTATTGATAAAAATTGTACTAGTTTAAGTCAAATTGCTGCCCAAAGGGGAATAACCTGGAAGTTTAGTCCCCCAAGTTGCCCCCATTGGGGAGGGGATTTTTGAAGCGGCTGTGAAATCCGCAAAGACCCACCTCCGCCGCATTATCGGAGAAACGGCTCTAACTTTTGAAGAGCTGGCCACAGTGTTTTGTAAAGTTGAGGCGGTCCTCAACTCTCGTCCTCTCTGTCCGCTATCTCCAGATCCAAATGACTTGGAAGCTCTCACCCCTGGTCATTTTTTGGTGGGAGGGCCTTTGAATGCCCTGCCCGAATACCCGTGGAAGGACGAACGCGTATATCGGTTGTCGCGTTTTCAAATGTTGCAGCAAATGAGCCAGGACTTTTGGCGTCGCTGGTCGCTTGAATATTTGCATTTGCTGCAGCAAAGAGTGAAGTGGACAGACAGGACTGAGCCTCCCAGGGAGGGTGATTTAGTATTGTTAAAAGAGGCAAATTTGCCCTCATTGCTTTGGCGACGAGCTCGCATATTACGTTTGATTCTTGGCGGAGACGGCACTCCGCGTGTGGCTGAGGTGTTGGTCGACGGTTCGATTTTAAGGAGAGGTGTGACCTCTCTCGCCCGCCTTCCCGTAGAGTAAGCTAGCGGTCTGCTTCTCAGACCGGGACGGGGGGATGTTTGTAATATAATGGGTGAAACGAAACGCAGGCGTTTCCCATTGTCGCCGCTAGGCGCGGCCGGGGTTCTCACACTACTCTCGTGAATGGCGTCGCGGTCGACCGCCATTGTCCAGTGCTATATCGGTTTGTTTTTAATACGCGGAGAGGTCCCGCGTCATTTTGTCTTAAACCACGTTGAGTGTTAATTAGTTTGAGTTATAATTGTGAATTTCCTTTTTGTTAAATAACTATTAAGTTTGTGTTTGTGTAACCCGTTATTGTGACTTTTTCCTGTGAGATGTGAAACGTGGCTGGTCGCTCACATCTACCTGTTGCCGAGCCAACTTCGGGAAGAAATCTATTTATTTGTTCTGGGGAATTGAGATCTCATGGGTTAGGTAGGGTGATTAGGGATCCCCCCTTTCCGAAGACATTCAAGATTGGATCCGAAGAGCAAGAAGATTCAGTTTGGTAAGTGCAACCTTGAGTTTGTAGGTAGTTGTAGTTATTAAGTTAGGTTTAACATATAGGGTTCTGTAGTTCCCGTTATAAACTATGGTGGTAGCAGTCTGCGTATAGCTTAAGTTAGTTAGGGTCTAGTCGGACAAACGTGGTGCCGCGTGGAGATTTTTTCCCGGTACTTATTTTTACCGGTGGGTTTTTTCCCGGCAAAGTTTCGGTACAGAATCTTCCCGCCACTTGGTTTGTCTGGAATCTCTGCGCACAGTGTCCCTCGATTCAAATGAACGGGGTAGAGGTGCGGGGTACGCCATATTGCGGGAGAAGCAGGGAGCTTCCTTTCTGTACGTAGTACTTATATTAATTCTGTGGCAATGGCACAAAAAACAGCCAGTATCCTAACTAATATTATAAATGCGAAAGTGAATTTGTTTGTTACCTCTTCACGCTTTATCTACTGAACCAATCTTCCTGAAATTTCGGATACACATAGTTGGAAGTACGGAGAAGGACATAGGGTACCTTTCATCCCGCGAAAAAGCACTGTTCCCGTGGGAACTTCACGCGGGCGAAGCCGCGGGCGAAAGCTAGTTACTAATAAAGTAAATTGATATTTTTGTGTTTTGTTACAGATAAATGGTTGTAACCTATTGTCAAAATTAATTTAAAGAATTGAATGTACATATATTTATTTTATTTCCTAAAGTAAATTTTATTCTTAAAATGTTGACCACTTTTCTGACAAAAAAACTCTTTGCTAAGATTTAAAAAAGTATCGTTCGTTTTTAGACGGAGCATCGCACAAGTGCGTAATGAGATACAATATTAGTGAGATACAATATTCAAATTGGTGAAATATATGAACCTTTACGAGCAAATATGTTATACAATAACCTTGTATTGTTGTTTAGATTATAAAAACCACTTAATAAAAGTATGATTACTACAACAGCTGTTCACTTGATAACGTTATGAATTTTGGACTTTCAGTATCGTAAACTGCTGCAACTTATCCAACTACACACAAATTTGCCTATTTCATTTGAATTACGATATATCGCATTTGCTTGATTTATTCTCGTTTTCTACCAATCTATAGTAACTATTCATTATTTGGGCAACATATTTTTCATTTTTATTATTGTAACTACATTAATACTCTGTCAGTTGTGCAACCAAGATAGGTGGGTGAGGCAGCACTTTTTTTGCGCTCCAAAACTTTTGAATTTTAACTATTAAAAAGCTGTGTTTTGGACAGGATTAACTGCCTAAGGTAGGATAATATTGTCTTCTTCTAGTATTTCTTGTTTTTTTACGCAAAAGACTGTTTTTTATAAAAAAAACTTAGAAGGCAATCATGTGTAGTGTTTTGAAAACTATGCCTGGGTCTAGGGTTGTCAAATTTTGTTAACTAGCTTTTACTCGCAGCTTCACTCGCGTGAATCTCGCTTACATAATGCTTACAAATTTATTTTAGAATTTGTTTCCTCTAGTTATATTAGAAGTACTCGTTGTAAATTTGTAAAACAATATTCAAAAATTTTTTGTAGAAAAAAATGTAAAAGAGATTCAACACTTTGTATACTTTTCTTTTACACTACAATCAAAAATTAAGATTATTAATAATTGTTGATTAAAATGATGAGACTTTATTACCAAGAAGCATTAAAATTGTGATTTTTTAATGAAAGTTTTTTTCTTTTATAAAAAAGTATTAATAATAATCTGTATTCTTTTGGACAACCCTATAGTCAACGACATGTTGGTATGGAAAGTCTGTAGAACCTGCTACAACTTGGCCTAGTAGCTGTAATAAAAAAATGATACAGTATATTGCACTGATTAAATTGGCAGGGACAAGTAGGTTGTCTCATGCACATGAAAAAAAATTAACGGAAACGATAAGTACAATAAATTAAATTAAATCAATTAATTAAATTATTAATTTTTTTAATTAAGTATCGAATTATCCTTCTAGGCAAACTTGTGTCTTTAACATACAACTTTGCCTACGACTTTGAGATTTATGAATAGGTTCCGAGAAAATCGCAAAAAACGTCAAATTCCGTGCAAAGTTGCAGCAGTTTACGGTAATGAAAATAATTATGTTTCGTTTTATAAAAAAAAAATTGTTCTGTGCATTTTAAACAGTTCTCAATATATCTCCTTTATTAATAAATTGGACGCCGACTGACTTATTGGTATATCGACTCAGAGACGAAACCGCAGAAACGTAGAAATTTTAAATTTTGCAGAGTTACTAAGATTGGAATTTTGGAAATTCCAACCCTAAGGGAGTAAAGAACAAATTTGATAAAGGGTGGCACGATATAGTATTGTTTCGAGAGTCTTGGAAGGAGAGAGTCCTTTGCCCAGTACTGAGACATTGATGGCTATTAAATAATCCTAACTAATATTATAAATGCGAAAGTGAGTTTGTTTGTTACCTCTTCACGCTTTATATACTGAACCAATCTTCCTGAAATTTCGCATACACATAGCTGGAAGTACGGAGAAGGACATAGGGTACCTTTCATCCCGGGAAAAAGCACTGTTCCCGTGGGAAATTCACGCGGGCGAAATCTAGTAAATAATAAAGGGAGTAAAAAGGGTCGCGCGAGCGAAGCCGAAGGAAAAAGATAATTTATACATAATCTATTTTCCACTTGTTACTATAGGAAAATATGTAAATGTATCCAAACCATAAATAAGAAAAACATGTCTAACAAAACAATGAATAATGTCAACGGTGTCTAAGCCTAGTTATCCACTACACTACTGTCATTCTTTCTCGCTCCTTACAGTTTACACGAATGAGAACTACGCCGTGCTATTTCATTTGTGTCAATCGAAGTGAGCAAGAGCATATGTTGCGCGTCAATGTTGCAAAGTGGATGGATACATGCATTGAAGATTAGAAATAACGAAATGTTAACAAGTCATTCATTTAAAAACTAAATGGCATAAAAATATTATGGGCATGATATACATTTTTGAAATCCTTATGATAAGCCCTTTAATTTGATACCCATATTGCAGTAAATAAAAAAAATCACTTCCAATTATTAGCCAGTACTAAGGAATTATGGAAATTCAATCTCTAAAAATGATAGAAAATAATTGCTTTCTTCCTTATCGAGCGATTAGCAAGGTCAATCAGCTTTTAGAATAGAATAAAATATGTTTATTTCTTACATAGAAAACACAACAAAAAAATGCAATAAAGAGTAAGTCAATTTCTAAACCTTCTAAAAACCTCAACAGCAGTTTATACAGTTTTCCAAAAACGTTGCTTCTAGATTACTTTTCCATGAAATTTATCTGTTAGATACCTTATCACGTCTGAAGGTGAAACGAACATGGAAAAAGCGCACCATTTTTTCTATCTGTAGTAGTCTGTAGTACTTAAATTATCTAATCATTTGTGTCACTGACTAATATTTTGATTTAGGTATGGCTTAAATTAACCATCTGTTCAAGTATGTTTTGCATGGCAAAATTAAAAAAAAATGATAAGAATAACGTAATTTTTTTTGAGCCTTTTTGATTTTTAGGGGCTTATAATGTTACCATTCTAAAGTTTACATAAAAAAAATTAAATAACTATCACCATAATACATTATCACTGGAAAACTAGGCTTAGCTAATTATTAAAATGTGAAAATATGGTGCACTCTTCATTCAATCACAACTAACTTTATAATATATAAATGTGAAAGTGAGTTTGTATTCCATCAGAGAGCCCACTATTTAGCTAAGCGTGGCCTTCGAGTCTCACGACTCTTGGCTCTGTCTACCCCGTAAGGGATAAAGACGTGATTCTTGCCTAATATTATACATGTATGAGTTTGTATATTTGTTTTATTTATTTGTTCGTTACTTCATCACGCTTTATCAACTGAACAAAACCCAATGGAATTTCGCATACACACATACGTATAAGTAAATTTTTAATGAATTCTACGGCGGAGTCTTACACCTGGGACCTGGGGGTATAAAAAGGGCACTTTGACAAATCAGAAAACTTTCGTGGAAATTTCGAGATAAAAGTACCTTATATGCTATTCCCGGTATTTTTCTACCCGTATACCAAATTTCATCGAAATCCGTCCACTACATTTTACGTGATAGAGTCACAAACAAACTCACATCTAAACTTTCGCATTTATAATATTAGTAGGATAGGATGAACCTTATTCGTAGTGGAATAAGGTTCACATTTAAACATTTAGGAAATGGGATATGGATCATATTCTGAACTAGCTTTTGCCCGCGGCTTCGCCCGCGTGAAATTCCCACGGGAACTGTGCTTTTTCCCGGGATGAAATGTACCCTATGTCCTTCTCCGTACTTCCAGCTATGTGTATACGAAATTTCAGGAAGATTGGTTCATTAGAGGTAACAAACAAACAAACAAACTCACTTTCGCATTTATAATATTAGTTAGGATTATCAAAGTGGTATTTTGAGGCTGCCCTCGAGTTGTGTCACGTGACTACTCACTCCAAGTAGGCGCGCAGCGTCTTCTGCATGAGCTGGTTCTTGGGGAAGACGGCGGCCGGCACGCCGATGGCCAGCTCGCTGATGTCGGCCGCGGAGTCCCACACCTGCGCCACCACGCGGTCCAGCGTTGGCTGGAACCTGCACCACGAAATCAGTCATAGCTAGTGATCAGGTGGGCTAAAACGGCCACTTTGATGAATCGGAATAGGATCCATTTCTCATTTCCAACATATAAAAAAATGAACCTTATATATGGTAGAGTAAGGTTCATTTTTTAATATTTAGATAATGAGAAATGAATCATATTTAGATTCATCAAAGTGGCCGTTTTAGCCCCCCAGATCTCTCTTTAGTCGTATTTCCTCATGACTGAGGGTCGTGGTCATTATATGGAATGAAACACACAAAGTCTCTTGGCAATTTTAATGGAGTGGTTTGCCATTTCCTTCTCCATTTCACACACTAGCTAATAATCATCAACCAGAGTGCAGGTTTCCTCACGATGTTTTCCTTCACCGGAAGCAAGTGGTGGTCGATAAAAACTAACATGAGTCAGATTGGTATACAAACTCATGTAGCCCGGGCAGGATTCGAACCTGGGAAATTGCATCCACAGGCGGGCGCACTACCACTCGGCCACCACCGCTTCTAGTCATCAGATAATCGAATCCATATCTACCTAAAGTTGAGGTGTTGACTATAAATAAAAATAAAATAAAATGTCTTTATTTGCAGGCGAGAAACCCATAATAATAATAAATTATACATATATGTAATACTATAATGGAATGCACTTTTGAATCGAAAAAATCCCGGGATTTCAGAGTTGTTTTTTTTTAAATTAACTTCAAGTACATACACATCAAAAATTATGTAATCCCAGAGTCCTGTTTTTTAAAAAAATTACCACGTGCTAAAGCTGTCGTCGTTTCCTCACCATGTTACAGACTAGTTTTGCATTCCTGAATTTTCTGGAATCCCGGAATTTATATTTTAAACCTAAAAATTCTTTATTTGCTCCAAAAAACGTGAATTGTTATTTAGTTATAGGAGGCCGGGGAACTCTTTTAAGCAAAAAGCCTGTGCCAGAGCTCCCCGCTCTTTCCTGATGACTGCTAGAAACAGAATTTATTTAACTAAAGTTTAATTCTAGTTACATACCATAACCAGAAATGCCATCGACATCATCATATCTTTATAAAAAAAAAAAAGGTTTTAAAGAAATTAATTAAAAGAAGAAAAAAAAAAAAAAAAAATTACATAATATTTTACCCACAGAACAATTTGGGTGAATAGATGAGAAAAGGAAGTTTGTGCCGCATTCACTATCACAGACAGTGTCCTCTGCATCAAATAAGATTTATGCTTTATTTTAGTTACATACCATAACCAGAAATGCCATCGACATCATCATATCTTTATGAAAAAGGTTTTAAGGAAAATAATTTTAAAAAATTACATAATATTTTACAAACAACAATTTGGGTGAATAGATGAGAAAAGGAAGTTTGTGCTACATTCACTATCACAGACATGTCATCTGCATCAAATAAGATTTATGCTTTATTTCAGTTACATACCATAACCAGATCTGCCTTCGACATCATCATATCTTTATAAAAAAGGTTTTAAAGAAAATAGTTTCAAATTACATAATATTTTGCCCACAGAACGATTTGGGTGAATAGATGAGAAAAGGAAGTTTGTGGTAGATTCACTATCACAGACATGAAATCTGCATCAAACAAGATATGCTTTATTATCATCACAACAGGACTTACATCACTATATGCTTAATTGTCATACACAAATTTAGTTTATGAATTAAATGAGGATGACAATTTTTCATCAAGTCTGCTCCAAAATGAACTTAAGGTAAATATCATGAAAATATGCATCCGATTATCCGATCACTGGTCATAGTACTAACGTACAGAACGCCCACTCACCGCCCCGCAAATATTTTTGAGTTGTTCACAACCTCAGACGCACAACTCAAAAATATTTGTTGCCAGAAAATTATAAAAATAAACGTATGCACATTATGCAGGTCGTCGTAATTTTCTACTTTCAAAAGGTCATCAATCCACAATCAACGGACGATATACAAAGGTTCTATCATGTTACCTTTCCTTGTCCTTCATGACCTCGACGCAGACCTCCCCCATCATGTACCCGCCCACTGAGAACCCGTGGATCATCAGAGGCTGTCCGTTGTCGTTCTCAGCCAACAGTTTGATGACGTCACGAGCTACCAACTGGAACACGCATAGTGACTTTTATTATTCTATTTTGGATAACGATGATTGAAGCGGCGAAATGGTAATGTTGCAGTACTAAAGTTCTCTTATTGAATAAAAAATTAGTGTTAATGATATGAAACGGAACGAAGCCTAGGATCGAACGAGGGGGCTGCGAGCGCGGGAGGGGGCGAGGAGATGGCGGCACATTCTCGATTCTTTCAATGCCCGAGACGACACGGCACCAACGCACTATTTTTATTCTTTTTTTTTTACATATATACTTTTAAGATTGTAAAATTCAAATAAAGCCTTTTTATCAGCATAAATATTAAATTCATCATTGAAGAGTCCCGCCGCCTGTCCAGAAGTCACATTTACAATTAGATATGATGAAAAAAATCCATGAGAGTAAAACTTGGACCCTAATAAATAAATGTTTTGTTTTTCTTTAATTTTAATGTAATATTCGTTTTTAGATTAATTAGAATTCTTATAACAAAATATGTGCAATAAAGTATAAATAATTATTTAAATTAAATAAATCCATATAATTAAAAACCGAGAAGCTACTCGAAGGCATAAATTCAAACGTTAACAACCTATAAATACATTTCAATAACACTGTCATCAACAACCATTAAAATGATGTGCAATTATTTTCACGATGTGCCCATGATAAGGATTGCAATTGCTTGTATTGTTCCGTTTATTTCTATCAAACACGGCATCGTATCGTATAATATCATCATTCTCGCGTATTCCCGGTTGCGTCCAAAGCGGTAAAGCTTCAGAACGGGTCCGCTACCTAACCTAGTTGATTTGACGTGGCTACTGGTTTTTACACAGACCGACTGCCGTCTAAACTCCGCGACCCAAAGGGTAAACCAGCTCAATCCTTGGATAGGTTTGAAAGCAAACGCTGTATGGCGTTTGGGAGCCACAGCTTTTCGTGCCTTCCGAAGCACGGAATCATCTTTATTTTCAGATAATCAGGTGATTCATGTCTGCAATATCCTAACCAGACTTGGAAACAACTTCAGCCAGGCATCGTATGTACTGAACATACTCGTATCATAAAAGTAAACAGATGGGCAACTCTTCTATAATAGGCCACTAAACTCAGTCGTTCCGAATGCTAGTAGTTTGTAGCTCTGTTTCATCGTTTTAAGTAGAAATTACGAAAAATGGTCATTTTGCTAACACAAGTTGTGTTAGCAAATTGTGTTCATTCATTTAAATTTAAATTTAAGAACATTGTTCTACAAATTGTGTTACACAACATTTAAAAAAGTTGTAATTTCAAAAAGTTGACATTACGAGCTGTGTTTGAGAAAAATGGTACTTAAATAAAATAAATAGTCTATGGCATTCATTTCTTCAATTTACCGTTTTTCTCAAACAAGCTGATACGACATTATAATGCCAGAAACAACTAGTCGTCAAGGAGGATATGCATGCCAATGGTCTCACAACTAAGGATGCCGAAGACCGTGCGAAGTGGAGAAGAACAAGTTGGAAAGCGGACCCTGGGCTCCGACGCGTATGCTGAGGATGCAACCGGGAAAAACGCTCAGATAAGAGAAAGATGCTAGAAACAACTAGGTCATCCAAATAATTGTAATGTAACAGATAAGACGTGTATTATCACAATCCTCTGACACAGAAGTCTAAGATAACATTCTTTATTTGGAAAGATATGTTTAATTATTATTTACAAACAGTCATTTTAATTAATGTCATACCTAATTGCCGTAATATTTCCATTACACTTACTATGTTATCTAATTATGAATGGGAAAGTTTGTGAGATTGCGAACCAGGACCACATCAATAAATATACCTACATGGGCTTAAAAAGGGAAACATTAGATCATAGAAATATGATGGAGATATAGCGTGGCGTACTTCATCACGTGCTTCTGCCGCGCCAGCAGCCAGTTGATCATAGGATGTAGTATATACCTGGGATCCCTTCTGCGGCCACATGAGCTGCCAGGGCGTGCAGGACACGGAGACCACGTCGAAGCCCTGCTCCAGGTACAGCGTAGCGTACTTCATCACGTGCTTCTGCCGCGCCAGCAGCCAGTTGATCATAGGATGTAGTATATACCTGGGATCCCTTCTGCGGCCACATGAGCTGCCAGGGCGTACAGGACACGGAGACCACGTCGAAGCCCTGCTCCAGGTACAGCGCGGCGTACTTCATCACGTGCTTCTGCCGCGCCAGCAGCCAGTTGATCAACACGCAAATCGGCTTGTTCGGTAGTGTGTCCAGCCTGGTTGACAATTAACATTATTTATGAAAGTTGGACAATAGTTACATTTGTTTAGCCAAAGTACAAGTAAGTAAGTAAAAATGCTTTATTGCACCAAAACACAAAGGATACAAATTGAGAATAATAATAGGTAAAATACGTACAATAGACCTTATCGCAAGTGCAATCTCTTCCAGGCAGTACAATCCGAACCAAATAAAAGGGCAGTGCTGAAGTTATATACAAGTCGCGTCGCAGTAGCGAATTTTAGGTGTCAACGGGGCGTTACAGCTACAGCGCGGGGGAAGGCGAATCACACCCGCCCGCTAGCAAACTGCTACCCGCGAGCTCCTAACAAATAGTATGCGAAAGTGAGTTTGATTGATTGTTTGTTTGTTTGTTTATTTATTTGTTTGTTTGTTACCGCTTCATGCTTTATCTACTGAACCAATCTTCCTGAAATTTGGCATACACATAGGTAGAAGTACTGAGAATGACATAGGCCCTATCATTCTCAGTACTTCTAACTATGTGTCAACCCTAACCCTTCTTACTCTATGTAATAGGGTACCTTTCATCCCGGGAAAAAGCACTGTTCCCGAGGGGAAATTCGGGGGCGAAGCCGCGGGCAAAAGCTAGTACAGTAAATTATAAGAATAGTAAAACACAGTAGTAAATTGGGTCTAAATAAAAGCTAGGAAATCGATGGGCTCTATGTCAGCCACAGAATTTTTTATTTATTAGTTCCATATACTGAAAGTCGACTCGAGGCCTCGAGGTGAACGTGAAATGTGATTTTTTAAAAAACGTAAATTAAATACGGACAAAGTCCATGCTAATGCTAAAGGTAAACTACAGCTTGCATTGCATTAAACCGGTTGTAATATTTTGTAAGATTAAATTACTGCAGTTTCTGTTTCGCAATGTCATAGAAATACAGAAGCCTTAGAATACAGAAAAGGTTTTTCCGTATTTTGAGGCAGAAGCTTTAATTTCAGGGTTGCCAGATTGGGTATTTTTTTCGCAATTCTGGGTAAAAATTTTGGCTCTTGGAGAAATTTTGGAGAAATGTTTGGAGAAAACATAAATCTCGTGGAGAATTTTCAGGTATTTTTTTTAGGTTTGGGAAGCATCCTTTCTTGTTGTAATGAAACGAATATGCATCTTACAAACGTGCAGGACGTTTAATTTAACAATCGTTCTCGAACGTAGACTATCTCTGTATCTTCAAATAATATTTATTAGTACGTTTCTGGTACGATTCCTTGAATTCCTTAAATCTTGTTGTTGAAAAAAAAAAAGCTTACCAGCCGTTAGGAACACGGGCAAAAAAACCGGTTGGAGCTTTGGGTAAAATTAAAGAAAATAGTATAGTTTCGGAGAAATTTATTTTCAATTTTGGGGAGAAATAGAAAATTCCACCTGGCAACCCTGTTTAATTTATTCCGCCACAAGCCTCGTCAAAAATTCAAACAACCATAATATCCGTAACAAGTTTCGTGAAAATAACCACTAAAGTCGGAACTAAATTATTTTTAGTTCCGACTCTCGTAGAACTCTAGATTTATAGCAACTTTCAATGAATGGCATAGGAAACTGGATTTAGATATATTTCATGATAGTTCGAAATTGTCAAAATTAAAGATTTTGCAAAGGCTAAATTATTTTTTCAGATAAATAATTTAAATTTTCGCTGTAAGTACCTAAATTTAAACAAATTCTTAGCAACCAATGCTTTACATTAAATGTTGTGCACATCTATTATATTGATTGTAAACATAAGATTTAAGTTTTTTTAGCATGTTTTTTTGTAAATGTTATTGTTAATGTTGTTGATATGCCTAATAAATAAATAAACCAATACATAGGATACTTTTTATCGCAAAATACCAGCGGGAGCGGAGCCCCGGGGCGCGAATAGTCATATAAATTTGACGTGATTAAATAAATTAACCTTGAATAAGTTAAATATATTCAACTTTTAACAGTTTATTCAAAAGAGGTCACTGCGTATTGACTCGAAAAATTAGCGATTCTTAAGTGCATCCGGTGATGGAAAACATAATGAGGAAACTTGCACTCTGATTGATGATTATCAGGTAGTGTGAAATGGAGAAGGCAATAGCAAACCACTCCATAAAATATAATATCGTAGAGTTAGTATCCCATAACACAAGTCTCGAACTTACTTTGGGGCTAACTCAATCTATGTGATTTGTCCGTATATATTTATTTATAGTAAGTAGAAATGCGTGAAAATAACATGTACGGAAAGCACATGTCTGTGGGAAAGTGGACTTTGGCTGTCTAAACACAGCCAGATACTCGTACACTGACAGAGACATGAGTATCAGCGGCGGATGGCAAAAAACTGCGCACGCGACGCGTGCGTGATCCTATACCGGATTATGATGACGCACTCGACAGGGCAATGGAATGGAGCGTAAGACTTTTACGGGATTACATATCAGATAGAACTGTAACTGGTATAATTTTGTAATGACTTTTTTAAATTTTGTATGCCTTATGGCGGGACCTAGAGGAACTCATTTTAAGTGTATAACACCTCTCTATGTAAACCTATGTCACAGGGCGGGCGCTTCATAGAAACGGCGCGTCAAATATGCCTACTACTACTACAAATGAAACTGTATATCCGTGAACACGTCAGTAACACGTCAATGTGTGCGTTTTCATAGTCGAACGTCCCACAGTTACACAAGAACGGGGGAGAAGTGCGGAAGGAGCGGGGGGGTGCAGGGAGTTTCCTTTCTGTACGTAGTACTAATATTAATTCTGTGCCTATGTTCAGAAAATAAATGATTTGATTTGATTTGGTCTGTACGTACATAGCACTAATCCTACTCCTACTAATATTATAAATGCGAAAGTTTGGATGTGACTTTGTGAATATGTTAGTTTGTGAGGATGTTTGTTACTCAATCACGGAAAATGTACTGGACGGATTTCGATCGGATTTGGTATACGGGTAGAAAATACAGGGAATAGCACATCGAGTAGTTTTTATGCCAAAATCCCAACGGGTGCGGAACCATAGGGCGTAGCCAGTTAGATATAGATGTACGAAGTAGGTACATAAGTTCTATACTAGCGCCTCGCCCCGGCTTCGCTCGAGAGGTAGATACATAAATTATAGCCTAGTTACTCAGGCAAAGAAAAAATACACTACGCGAAACTAAGGTATTAAGGCAGTATTGCCATGTGCACCGTAATTACGGTAGATGCACCGTATTTTAGTGCCGTTTACCGTAATAAATTTTGATATTTTCGACAATTTTTCATACAATCACCGTTATTTTAGCATTAGGACTTTCATACAAACACCGTAATTTTTTTAAAATTTTGACGTTTTGTATGACGGATACCGTAATTTTCAAATCATGCTAAGGTATTATTATTTACTATATGGGGACGCCAGCGCGAGAACCAGACGGATGATCAGTCTACTTACGCTGGGACCATTTCACCCAATTCCCCGAGACAAACTAAGGTAAGTATATTGTAGCTGTCTATTCGTGAAAGAATTTTTGAAATCGGTTCAATTGTTCCGAAGAATGCCCTTTACAAACTCACAAACAATTCCATTTTTGAAGGCTTGGGCAAACCAAACGCAGGACAGTAGCAGCGCTGTTTGAATGCGGGCCCGCGCAAGTTGTGATACAAGAAACTCTATGAACTATGGTACACCAAATTTTAACGCGGGCCCGCGCTCAAACTGCTCCGCGCCGCGCCGCTCTGAAACTGCCGGACGACAAACCAGGCGGCGCGGGAGCGGGGCAGAGGCAGCGCCTGCGCGGCGCAGCGGGGCTCGAGCGCGGGCCCGCGCTTCTGGATAACTATGGCGGCCATGTTAGTATGGCTCACCGGGGGCAGGGCGTTCGCAGTGCAGCGCGGCGCGTCAAAGGCAGTTGACGACTTTTGTATTTTTTTACAACTCCGTGATGGATTTCAGTGAAAAGTTAATCGAATTAGTGCGTAAAAATCAATGTTTGTGTGATTTTTTGAGACAAATATTATACTAAATATAACATACAAGGTGCTACATACGAAAATATGTGAAAATTTTATCCTAAAGACTTTCCAGGTCCCTGCATTGACGATGATATTCCCCATATTCTTCTCTTCTTGTATTGATATCATGAACCCAAATTATTTTGTTTCGCCTTAGAGCCAAATTGCAGTATGAATCTTTTTTATCAGAGTCCGTGTCGTTCGACATCTTGCAGCGCTGCCTGCCTAACCCGTCATACTGAACGCAGTTTAAACGCGGTCCCGCGTTGCAACTGCTTTGAACCTGCCGCTGCGTTCAGTGTGCCCTCTCCCGCGCTGCTACTGACCTGCTCTGCTACTGTCCCGCGTTTGGTTTGCCGAAGCCTTTAATATTAGTGTGGAGTGTGTGTTGAAATCTAATTTGTAAATAATGGTTAATTAACAAAAAAAATTAACATAAGTATTTCATCACGCACGTATTGAAGCGAAGTCACGCGAAGTTACTTTGTTTTGTGATTAATTAATTATATCGAAATCTAATAAAAAATAGTGTAATAGTATTATGTGGAATGAAACAGATTCAATGACTTTCTTGGCAATGTTAATGGAGTTTTTACCATTGCCTTCTCCATTGCAAACACAGAGTACTTTATATTATACGGAAAATTGCAAACTACAGCTCACGCATTCCTGAGAGGAAAGTGTCTAAACAGATAGACTGAAATTGAAATACCTTCTGGATGCAACATGGCTGATACCTAGCGAAAAATGGCGAGATAATCGATGGCGGGGTGGCGGCTTACAATTTAGGTTTTTGTCAACGCAACGTCACCGACCTAGGCGATCTAGCATGGTAGTGTTGACAAAATAGTAATTTTCACGCCGTGGTAAATTTATTTATTACTAGCTTTTGCCCGCGGCTTCGCCCACGGGAACAGTGTTTTTTCCCGGGATGAAAGGTCCTTATGTCCCTATGTCCTTCTCAGTTCTCAGTATGTACTTCTAACTAGGTATGTGTATGCAAAATTTCAGGAAGATTGGTTCAGTAGATAACGCGTGAAGAGGTTACAAACAAACTCAATTATGTTTCCATAATGTCCCATTCCAAAAATATCTCCTGGTTTCAAAATGGACACTCACTTCAAGGTGTTCGGGTCGGCGTTGACCTTGACCTTATCGTTGCTGATGTACTGGATGTTCTTGGTGATGTCCTGCGTGTGCGCACCGCGGTCCATCGTCACGTTGGTCACCATCGCGACCGGCGCGCACGACAGCAGCGGCCGGAACGGAGACTGGAACAATCAGCTGATTTACAAATATGTAAGGACGCATTTACAAAAAAGACGCGCTTCAATTTTAGGTATTTGATTGTACTACTACATGCGCAGGGCACACAGTCACAGCGACGCACGCTAAGCGGGAATCTTTTGAACAAACACATTTTGATACTTTTAATATTATTTTTTTGTAGAATATTTATTTTATATTAGTATTTTTTTTATCTATCATAACATATTATAAAACAAAGTCCCCCGCGGCGTCTGTCTGTCTGTCTGTCTGTCTGTTCGCGATAAACTCAGAAACTACTGAATGGATTTTCATGCGGTTTTCACTAATAGATAGAGTGATTCATGTGGAAGGTTTTAGTGTATAATTTGTTTAGGTTTTGTGTATATTAGTAGAAATATGACGATAATTGTTAAGGAAGTCGGAAAAAATTTTGCCGCCCGGCAGCTTTCACGCTGTCTAATCCCTTAGAGATGTAACAAAACAATGTATGGAGGAATTGTGTATCTTCAATAGATCTACAAAAAAGTCCGCGATAGCATATATCTAGGTTTTATATTTCAGCCACAATAACTACTTTTATGTTTTAAAAATAATTAAAATCGTTAGGTGTTTTTTAACTGGTGATATTAACCACAATTTATTAATCCTTATCAAATTAAACAAGTCTATCGTCACAAGTACTTAATATACTTAATATTTACTTTTTACTGCATGTAATTTGGATCAATAGTTTACGAAATACTACGAGTTATTTAAGCCGCGAAATCACATCTCTAGCAAAGACGCAAGGCGCAGTAATCTCAGAGCGGGCCGGGCGCGTTTTGGTATGTATTTATTTTAGTAGGAGGTAATAACGTTAATATCATACAAAAACCTGCCAAGTACGAGTCAAACTTCCGAACACGCAAAGCATCTCACATTATAGCTATCACTAAAAGACCTACTAATTTCAAAAACAAACTTAACTTTGCAGTTTGATCCCTAAGACTCATACTGAATTCAGCGCAAAAATAAGTTTGTAACACTTTTTTTAGACTTTCAAACAACATAATACATATTAACAATTTTCTAAGCGGGGCGCGGCGCGGGAGTCTAAGCGGCGGCGGGCGGGGCTTATAGCACCAACTGCCACCATTGACACCCGGCCCGTGTGGTACTTGCCGGTGTGACACCGAGCTTGAACTGTATCTCAACGGGCGGGTTGTAGTTGAGGCCCGGTCAAAGTAAACAAACAGAAGAAAGGGTGTTTCACACAACAAAGGTATCACACTCTTCTATTTAAAATATATACTTTTAGGGCGTACTCATGGATATTAATTTTGTGGTAGCGATTAGCGGAGCGGTTTAGGTGAACGTATTCACCGAGTCGGAAATCATGTTGCTATACAAATGATCCATTTTTGTTTTTAAAGTAGCACGAACTAAATAAAAATATATACCTTCGCGGCGAATTTCGTTATTTATACCTACCAAGATTACAGGAAACTAGGGCATGCAATACCGGAAAGTTATCAATACCGGAACTGATTTTCGGTACTAGAGACCTAATACCGGAATTCCGGTACTGGTTCCGGAATTGGCACAATTTGTTTAATCTCTATAAATCTATACTAATAAGATAACAAAGTGTATTTAAATCAAAGAACAATCGTCTAATCACTACACCGCATACGTGCATACTCGCTATAAGATATTGACGACTGCAAAGTCTGCAAAATTATAGAGTACGAGCTCAGTGCGGGCGGGGGAAACAGCGCGGGGACCGGGTAGCAACTAACCAATCAAGTGAAAAATTAAGTAAGTACATATTTTTTTTATATAAAAATTTCTAAATTACTCCGTGCGTAGCAATTACATACCGAAATTTGAAGAATCACTTTTTAATAAAATTAAATTTGCATTTAATTTAACTTTCAATTTATTTAATTCATTTAGTGGAAAATAAAATACTGTAAATAAACATTTATAAAAATTTATTCTTCTTCTTCTTCTTCTGCGGCTCATTTAGTCCACTGCAGGACTTAAGCCTCCACCAATGCACGCCAAGCTTCGCGATCTTTCGCAATCCTTCTCCATAATGGGCCTCAATTTTGGCGATGTCATCGCTCCAGCGGGCAGCTGGTTTGCCCCTGCTTTCTTCGCCCCATCCACGGCCGCCAGTCCCAGTAATTTTCGGCCCCATCTTCCGTCCCCCTTCGGCTTATATGACCTGCCCATTTCCACTTCTGAGTAACTACCCTTCTTGCTATATCAGTAACTTTTTGTTCGTCTTCTGTGTACGAGCAATCGCACATTATTTTCATGTAGGTCAGGAGAACGCCGAGTAGCATTTGCGTCACACGCGCAATCCATTATATTAGGAATAAGTTAGTCATTAAGTATCAGTCAATAAACTCAGTTATTTCAATTCCAATCATTTTCACGGTTTTATTCACGATCAGTGATAATTCCCACAATCAATCAATCATCAATTCATCATATCATAGTGTAGGCGGAATCACCCCCTACATTTCTTTTGGTCCTTCGGTTTTTTTTCCGGGAATATCGGGACTTCGTCGCGAACGAACTTTTGTGATCAACAATCCGTAATTCGTGGCTCTGTGGTGTCGGTCATTCCTGGACTTATCAGCGCCTATTCAATCATCATCAAGCAAGAAGTCCGTTGCAGTCAATCGTCAGCGACTTGGTGGCCAGGTCGCACTCATCATTCTTCAAGTAAGATCAAACCAATTTCACTTTTACTCAATCATCTATCATCATGGAGTCAGCTACAATCTCGGAAGTCATCGTCCGTCAAGCGGAAATTGTAGCCAAGATCAAAAAGCTTCAAATTAATTTCAATAAGGATTCTGCGTCTAGGAAGACGCCAGAATATATCAGTAATAGATTAGAAATTTTGGATAGTTATTGGGACGAGTTTGATACGAACCATGAACTTTTATTGAAAAAACCATTAGAAGCTGCGCAGTACATCGCGGATGGTTCCTATCAGGCTTGTAAAGACACTTATCAGGCACTTCGTAGTCATTTTCTGGAATTCAATAGAGAGGAAAAGGCAATTCAGCCAAGTGGGGAGATCGATGAACTCCTTACATTACAACGTACTTATTTTCGAGCATTTAATAGGTTAGTTACGGGTATAGATGTGAACAAAATTTCAGAGAAATGGGAAATAGAAGACGAATTACGTAATATTCAAACTAGATGGACGGCTATCGATAGTACGCATTTAAAAATAGATAACATTTTGGCTGGTGGTGACATAAGTTATGAGAGTGAGTTTATTAAGTATGAATTACTCTACAAAAATATCAAACGGCAATTAAATAGCAAGTTGTCCTCAAGTACGCATACTCAGCAATCACTTCCTAAATTAGAAATTCCAATATTCACTGGCAAATACACTCATTGGCCTACCTTTTATGATTTATTTTCTGAGACTATTCATAATAACAAATCAATCAATAAGGCTCAAAAGATGCAACACTTGAAAGGAAAGGTCCGAGGCGAAGCTGAGCGTCTCATACAGCATCTTTCACATCTCCGCTGATAACTACGATACAGCGTGGGATATATTGTTACATCGATACAACAACCCTCAGGTTTTCTTTACACAACAAATTGAAGTCTTTTTAAATCAACATAATATCAGTAAGCAATCATCTTTTGAACTTAAGAGACTGTATGATATAACTACAGAGTGCATCCATGCTATTCACAATCTAGGGGTGGATACCACTACCTGGGACCCATTATTAGTTCACCTGTTGTGCAAAAAATTAGATCAAGAAACTTATTGCGACTATAAGGAGTCTCGAAAATCACCTCGAGAACTGGCTTCATTAGATGAGTTTATGTCATTCCTTGAGAGTAAATTCACGGCTCTCGAACCTATTTCTCGAAAAGACAGAGAGATTTCATCATCATCTAATACGTCAAACAAGACTATCACTAAGCGGTTTCCAACTCAATCAAAGCCTTCGAATTCATCCAATTATCAACCTTATTATCAATCAAGTAAGAATCCAGTTGTCACTCATACAAACAGCAATAAATGTGTAATCTGCAATTTCAGCCATAATAATAATTTATTCAATTGTAAGAAATTTACGAACATGCCACCGGATGTTCAATTGAAAACACTTGCGAAATTCCGTATATGTCCAAATTGTCTATATAGCCATAACGATAAGGAATGTATGTCAAATAAACGCTGTAGGCAATGTAACGGAAAACATAATACCTTGGTTCATGAGGCGTATTCCCGATCAGGATCACATTCAGTGACCATTTCATCACCTCAACTCCTTCCGTCAACATCATGCGTTGACCTTCCCCAACAAATGAATGTCAATAATGTAACTACTTCAGAAGAAGAAGTCTTACTCACCACCGTCTTGTTAGATGTTCGTGCCGCTGACGGCACATACATTACTCTTCGTTGCCTTCTCGATCAGGGTTCACAAGTTTCTCTTGTATCACTTTCCGCGATCCAATTATTAAGATTGCCTCGTCAACATTGCCAAGCCACTATCACTGGTGTTGGCCCTAATACTGAACCTACGAAGGGCAAGGTACTTTTACACTGTCGGTCGATTTACGGGGACTATGAAATTCAAACGGAAGCTTTAGTTATGCGTAAGGTCGTCAATAATTTGCCAACATTTTCATTTCCTAAAAAACTCTGGCCTCATCTTCAACATGTCAACTTAGCTGACCCACATTACAACATTTCCAGACCTATTGACATTCTTTTGGATGCGAGCTTTTATTCAGAGATCATAATGAGTGGATTAATCAAAGGTCCCATTCAGGCACCTATAGCTCAGCAAACCAAATTAGGGTGGATATTATCTGGCAATGTCAAAACATTTCAATGTAATGTCGTGTTAAATGAATTATCGGACGTTTCAAAGTACTGGGAGATAGAGGATATTTCTAATGAGTCATCAATATTAACTGAGCAGGAACAGTACTGTGAAGATTTTTATCATCAAACTACTAAACGTTTAGAATGTGGAAGATATGAAGTTGGCATACCGATGAAGCCCGGATACCAAGATAATTTAGGCCATTCTAGAAATAAGGCTATTGCGCAATTTAAACAACAAGAAGTAAAAATGCAAAGAAATCAAGAATTTTCAGATAGTTATAAGAAATTCATGGAAGAATATTTAGAACTCAATCATATGAAACCGGCCAATACTACTGAAAGCCAATTAAATTACCTCCCCCATCACGGTGTTTTTAAATCAGGGTCAAAGGCGATAAGGGTAGTATTTAATGCGTCGTCTAAGTCCACGTCAGGATATAGTCTCAATGACCTCATGTTCAGCGGTCCAAATATTCAAGTAGACCTCCAAGGCCTCATATTAGCTTGGAGATCATATAAATACGTTTTAACATCAGATATTGAGAAATTCTTCCGCCAAATATTAGTCAGAGAATGCGATCAGCATCTACAAACTATTGTGTGGAGGAACTCTCCTGAATCATCAATTCAGGAATATTTTCTATCAACTATTACCTACGGTCTTAAAGCTTCACCCTTCTTGGCCATGCGAACGTTAAAACAGCTGGCAGAAGATGAAGCTGAGAGATACCCCTTAGCTGCGTCAGCACTAAAATCATCCTTTTACATGGATGACCTACTTACCGGGGCAGAGTCATTACATGTCTGTAAACAACTCCAAAGGGAACTTATTTCAATTTTCAAATCAGCTGGCATGAACCTTAGAAAATGGTCCAGCAATGAGCCTCAGTTCTTAGAAGAATTATCAACAGATTTATTAAGTACCCCAGTAGAGTTTAAATGTCATGAATCACGAAAAACACTCGGTTTGAAGTGGGTACCATCATCAGATAGTTTCATATTTCAAAATATGCTCATTATCAACAATAACGACAAGTTAATTACCAAACGTCAATTATTATCAGGTATTTCTAAAATATTTGACCCCATGGGATATTTATCACCCCTTTCTATTAGAGCCAAATTACTATTTCAAAAAACATGGAATCTAAAATTAAATTGGGATCAAGAAATACCATCAGAATTGCATAAAGAGTGGGTTCAATTAGTAAATGAATTTAACATAATCAGTAAAATTAAAATTCCACGTTATTTAGGAGATATAAATTCATCAACAGTTCAATTACATTCATTTTGCGATGCCTCGGAAAAGGCTTACGCTTGCGTAATATACCTAGTGACGTTCAATGATAAGGGCGATCGCACATCAACGCTAGTAGCAGGGAAAACAAGATTAGCGCCGCACGCAAATAAGTTATCATTACCGCGTCTAGAACTTTGCGGAGCAGTCCTATTGTCACAACTTTTAGAAAAGGTCCTGAAGTCTATTCCCAACTTAAATGCTAAATTATATGCCTGGACAGACTCAATGATCGTTCTAGGGTGGTTACATGGTGATCCGTCTAGATGGAAGCAGTTTGTCTCAAATCGTGTTCAAAAGATCACAAATGTTTTACCAGCTTCACACTGGCAATACGTTAAATCCGAAGAGAACCCAGCAGACTGCGCCACTAGAGGGACTCACAAACAATCATTATCAGATAATAAATTGTGGTTTGAAGGCCCGTCATGGTTACTACAATTCGATCCAAACACTTATAACCAGTTATCATATCAATCACCAAACGATGAAATAAAATCAAAAACGTCCCATGTAAATGCAGCCTTACAACTCGAATCTTCACTCGTCAGCGATTTGCTTCAGCAACATAGTTCACTCACTCGAGTAGTCAGGGTCATTGCATGGATATCGCGTTTCATCATATGTTCCCGTAGTAAACAAAAGTCGTCGCGTGCTAATTATTTGTCATCAGCTGAATTAAATAGGGCATTTATTTTAATCGTAAAGGACGAACAATCGCGGGAGTTTTCGGAAGACATCATTTATTTACAGAAAAATGGTCATGTGCGTAACAATAGCAAAATCCTTAGTCTCAACCCTTTCCTAGACCAAGATGGTATCTTAAGGGTTGGTGGGCGATTGACACATGCTAACATCAGTTTTGCGGCTAAACATCCTATAATTCTATCAACTCATGGTCGTCTCACAGAATTAGTCATAGATCAAGCGCATATCACTACGCTACATGGCGGCCCACGTTTGACTTTATCTTATATCAGGGATAAATTCTGGGTCATCAGTGGGGTACGCACTGTAAAACGTCAGCTTAGGAATTGTGTGAAATGTCGTAGGTTTAATCAAGATCGTCACAAACATCAGCACATCATGGGTGACTTACCATCCCCTAGAGTAACACCTTCTCGTCCCTTCACTCACACTGGAGTAGACTTCACAGGGTTTGTTGAATTGAAGGCAAACAAGGGGCGTGGCATTAAAACCACTAAGGGATATATCGCCGTCTTCGTGTGTTTAGCCACGAAGGCCGTTCATTTAGAGATAGTGTCGGACTTAAGCACACCGACTTTCTTAGCTGCATTTCGTCGATTTTGTTCCCGCAGGGGTACCCCTGCTCACATGTACAGTGACAACGGTACAAACTTTGTAGGTGCTAATCGACTGTTGAAACGAGAATACCTAGAAATAGTACAAAATATCAACACAGAATTCTTAAACAATATCAGCGATCTTCAAATTGTCTGGCACTTCAATGCCCTCGTATCCAAATGCTAATGGGCTATGCGAATCCGCTGTCAAAAGTTTAAAATACCATCTTAAACGAGTTTTGGGCGAGCAAAAACTTACGTATGAAGAGTTCGCAACGTTACTTCATCAAATTGAGGCCTGTCTGAATTCGCGGCCATTATGTCAACTCACTGAAAGTTCAGACGATGAATGCCTCACACCAGGTCATTTTCTAGTAGGAGGTCCATTGCTATCAAGACCTCAGACTGAGCCACAATCAGTGACTTTGTCTAATCGCTGGCACATGGTTCAAATCATGAACAAGCATTTCTGGCAGCGTTGGTCGGCAGAATACCTCCAACAACTTCAGATCAGATCAAAGTGGAGAACGACAGATACAAACTTAAAGGTGGGAGATGTTGTTATAATAAAGGAAGACAACCTTCCCCCGGGAAATGGGCACTCGGTAGAATTTGCGAAGTTTATCCGGGAAAGGACGGATACGTACGGGTCGTTTCACTCAAAAGTAACAACAAAATTATCAAGCGGCCTACTAACAGACTCATCCTGTTACCTGTCCAAGAAAATTCAACGGAACCCCCAACATCTACGTCATCATCAGTTATGTCCAATAATAATCACCCTCCTCTAGACTCACGCGAAGATAGCGCTCCTCAGAGTAGAAGTCGGAAGCGTGTAGGCTTAAATTACAAAAACTTCTTCATTAACATATTTATGTTATTCTTCTTATTCATTTCCCCGAGCTCCGAACAGTCATATCAATCACCCTCACTGAATATCACTTCCCTCAAGGATAATCAAGGTATATTTTTCGATAAAATTGCCGATTTACAGTATGTCAAAGATGATTGGAAGTTAATTGTTTTCTATAACATGTCTACTTATTGGAATAGTATATCAAATACAAAAAATTATATAAAAGGAATCAACGAATTATGTAGTCAGTTTACGACACAATACTCGGATATCATATTGCAGCTACAGAACGAAGTAGACGAAATTGATCATTATAACTTATTACTGAAGTCTCAAGGTTCACAAAGGCAAAAACGAGGTTTGATTAACGGAGTTGGTTACCTAGCTAACACATTATTTGGAGTATTGGATGAAAGGTTCGCCGATCAATATAAAGAAACGATTGAAAAGATTGTCGCAAATCAAAATCATGCTCAGGTATTGCTCAAAAACCAGACATCGGTCCTGGAATCGGAGTTCAACATTCTGCAGAGAAACGAAAAGGTCATGAAGGAACAATTTTTCACAGTTAATCAACGTCTCAGGAATCTAGCGGAAGATCTAAGCAAACTCAAGCGAGGATCGGTTCTTCAATCATCACTTTTAGAAGCTATCATTCTGTTATCACAAGTCAAGAGAATCCAAGAGACTCTTATCAATACAGTCACCGATATCACTCACGGTCATATTGATACCAGACTCCTGTCCCCCGAAGAACTAAAACATCAGCTCAACATCATTTCGGGACAGCTTCATGGAGACTTGACCTTGCCCATAGATAATGAGAATATCAAAGATATATACCAGTTGCTGAAGGTTGCCGTAAGAATACATTCAAACTACCTTATCGTAGAAATCAAGATACCTCTCATAAGCAACGATCTCTTCGAGCTAAATAAAGTCATTTCCATACCTCAGTCAAGGAATAGTTCTTCTGTTCATATTATACCACTACAGCCTTATATTGCGTACAATTTACAAAAGGACAACGCCTTCCTCATATCAGAGACAGACATCCAGTCATGCGTTCACATCTCAACCAACAAACTTATATGCTCATTAGATATGCCTATTTATGATCTCAGTTCAAAACAATCATTTTGTAATATTCACACTTTCGGGACTCACCCTCCTTCAAACATATGTAAGGTAGAAACCTATTCCTGTGAAAACAATTTCATCAAACTACATCATGAAAATAATTGGTTATTTTTCTGCTGTTCTACTTGTCCAGTGCGCACCTACTGCGCTTCTCAAGTTTCTATGCATCAGTTATCAGGCAATGGAATTATCACCATTGCCAGGGGTTGTACATTAAAAGGAGATTACTTCAGTTTATATGCTCATAACAATTTCTATAGGACAATACATACGCAACCAAATATTTATATCCCAAAATTATCAGTTTTAAATTCCATCTTAAACACTACTATGCCTGATATTGTTGACACTAGCCTGGGAACATACGAGAATAAACATGCCTATGTACAATTGAAAAGCCAGCTTGACAACCTAAAGGCGCAGCAGATAGCACCCCTTGTTGTCCACAATGTCCATCATTATGTCGTCATTTACTCTATCATCGGAGTATTGGTCATCACAGCATTCACTCTCGCTGTACTGAAGATACGACAGCGATACTGTCATCTCCGTGGCAGCTCCGGTCCTTCTGGCAGGGACCCCTCCGGCGGCGGCGGTCACAGTGAGTGATAGTGCGGTCGAAATGGTTAAATTAAACAAAGTGAAAAGTCAATCAGTGCAAAGTGTGCGTAGTATAGATATCGGTACCTCGCCTACTTTTCCGCGTAAAATCACGAGTGTAAATGTGGACTGTCAATAATTTTGATGTTAATCATTTTAAAAATATTTTCTACTAACCGCTATTGTAACTTCATCTTGTACCACACTAACACTCAATTATATCATATATGTTTAAGTTCATTTGTTATTGTATTATCCTTGTTACTGTCGACATCTTCCTGGCTGAGACGCCAAGATGTACGAGCAATCGCACATTATTTTCATGTAGGTCAGGAGAACGCCGACGTAGCATTTGCGTCACACGCGCAATCCATTATATTAGGAATAAGTTAGTCATTAAGTATCAGTCAATAAACTCAGTTATTTCAATTCCAATCATTTTCACGGTTTATTCACGATCAGTGATAATTCCCACAATCAATCAATCATCAATTCATCATATCATAGTGTAGGCGGAATCACCTCCTACATTCTGATTTCGGTGTTTCGCACTCTGTCTCTAAGGGAAATACCGAGCATGGCTCTTTCCATAGCCCGTTACGCCACTTTTAAGCTGTGCATAGATTTTGCAGTAAGGGTCCAGGTCTCACAGCCATAGGTCATTTACTGGGAGGACACATTGGTCAAACACTCGATGTTTTAGGCTCATTGGTAGTTTACTCTTGAAGCATTATCCAACTTTCCGAATGCCAGCCCATCCCAGTCGGATTCGCCTCTTTACCTCCAGTTCTTGGGAATTTTTGTGCAACAAATTACAAAAACCGATAGCATTTAAAGATAGCATTTAAATCGCATAGTATTTATTAAAAAAAAATTTAATGAATCAGACGCACTGCGGGCTATTATCCCTTCTTGGATTATCCGCAAGCGCCAAGCGCTTTTTATCATCATTCGTAATGAGCACAGCAAAGCATTGAAACCACGTTGGAACTCCCTGCCTGCGTCTGAGTTCCCGAGCACGTACAACGTAGGTACAACCCGACTCTCTTCAAAACCAGAGTGAATAGGCTGCTTCTGAGTAAGCTCGTTACACCGTACCTCATTTGTGTCCTCGGGCAAGATTGTGGTCAAGAGCAAGCCCATTTTTAATAAAAAAAAAAAAAAAAAAGAATACCGGTATTACGGTATTTGGCCCTTCAATTCCGGTATTGAAATATCGAAAAAATCTTTCCGAGATACCGGAATTACGATATTCCGGAATTCCGGTATGCATGCCCTACAGGAAACATCCGAATAAGTTTTATGACTACACTAGAATAAGTGTGGAAACGTTTGACTACATTCTACAGCACAAGGGCGGATACAGGATTTTTTCTAGGGGGGGCACAAAGGACAGAGGCGGACTATGCATGTTTGCAACAAATCGACGACCGCCCTGATGTTGTTGCCGCCCGCCTGCCGGGGTCTCACTACGCCGCCACTGCAGAAGGAGCAGATGGGCAAAAAATAAAAAAATAAACCAGTGGCGTTGTCAAAGATCTTTCGACTTTTGTGTTATGCCGCTCGCCGCTCCCGCGCGCCCCGCTGCCACTCGGAGCGGGAAGGTCGTGAACCGGTTGTTCGACCTTGCTTTTTGCCAAATTTCATAATTTCAGATCAAATGGAAGTAACTCATAGGTTTTGATTGCTGCCTGAAATCGCAATATATGCGAAAACGTTGACGTCTAATTTTGATAATTTTTTTGCTGAAAGATACCGTGGATCCGATTATTCGTTATTAATTTCAACTTGATACCTTTAAGCGTTCATGAGAAAAAAAAGTTTGGCAGACAGACGGACAACAAAGTGATCTTATAAGAGTTCCGTTTTTGCCTTTTGAGGTACGGAACCCTAAAAAACAAATATTGTCCACCCGAGCGAAGCCGGGGCGGGCCGCTAGTACATATAATAAAACAGTAAAAATATTTTGTCTGTACATTTAGTATTTTTGACTGAAATGGATAGAGGGACACTTAAAAAGAATAATAGAAAGCAAAAAAAAATATTTGGAATTTCTTGTCTGTCTGTATGTATGTATGTACGCGTTTCACGCAAAAACTACTGGACGGATTTAAATGAAACTTTCAATCAATAAATGTTTTACTTTAGAATGTTTAGGTTTGAACTAATATTTGATTTATTTTTAACAAAATTCAACAAAAAGTACAGTGAAGATTGTTTACATGATAGGACTGGTAAGAATAAATAGAGTTTAGTGAAAAACTCTATCTCGAAGCTCTGAGAGCTTCTGAGTAATAAAATATTATTGAGGTATTTATAAAGACTGTTATATGATGATATCTATAACAGTTATCGCAATAAAGATATGTTGAGGCAGAATGTCCAATTCGCAAAATGTCCAATTTGCTAAATGTATATTTTGCAAATTTGACATTCTGCGAACTGGACATTTTGCATTTTGGACATTTTGCGATTAGAACATTTTGCGAATTTGACATTTTGCGAAATGAACATTTTGCGAATGAATGAATGAATGAAATGAATCATATAGGTAGGCTGTGATATAAGTATGGATTTCGTAAAAGGTCCAATTCGCAAAAGGTACAATTTGTAAAATGTATTGGACATTTTATGAATTGGACATTTTGCGAATTGGGCATTCTGTGAATTTGACATTCTGTCTATGGATTTCGCAAATGGTCCAAATCGCAAAATGTCCAATACATTTTACGAATTGGACCTTTTACGAAATCCATACTTATATCACAGCCTACCTATATGATTCATCCAATTCGCAAAAGGTCCAGCGGTCGCAAAACGTTTAATTTGCAAAATGTTCAGTTCGCAGAATGTCCAATACACAGAATGCCCCATTCGCAAAATGTTCATTTCGCAAAATGTCTAATTCGCAAAATGTTCTAATCGCAAAATGTCCAAAACGCAAAATGTCCAGTTCGCAGAATGTCAAATTTGCAAAATATACATTTAGCAAATCGGACATTTTGCGAATTGGACATTCTGCCTCAACATATCTTTATTGCGATAACTGTTATAGATATCATCATATAACAGTCTTTATAATATAATAAAATTTCTAATAAGTTTTGCAAAATGTTCAGTTCGCAGAATGTCCAACACGCAAAATGTCCAGGTCGCAGAATGTCCAATTCGCAAAATGTCTAATAAATTTTGCAAATTGGACATTTTGCGAATTGGACATTTTGCGCATTGGACATTTTGCGAATTGGACATTTTGTGAATTGGACCTTCTGCAGAAATCCATACTTATATCACAGCCTACCTAAGTATATGATTCATACAGTCGGTCGTCGAAAGCCCCTATTTGCTTAGAAAATCGCAGACATGCAAGATACATACTGACTGGATATCATTATAAAAATTACACATGATATTTATTATAAAAATGCTTAAAAAAATACATAAAAAAAACATACACTTCGAAACATATAACCTCCTCCTTTTTTGGGAAGTCGGTTAAAAATAATAAAAACTACGCATGTAATCAGATTACTGACTACTGTAATCAAAACTAACGATTACAAATGTAATCATGATTGAAAGTAATCTAGATTAAAAGTAATCATGATTGATGTAGTCATGATTACTTTCAATCAGATTATTAATCCGATTACAAAAGTAGTTGATTACGCCCAACTCTGCCTATGGCAACTTTCCGTCTCCATCATCAGGACGCTGGACTTCATGTAGGACCAGAGTACTAAAGAACACAAACCAAACAAGCCCAAACTCGACCAGGTTACATGGTTTAATTACAGAGTTCCTATGGCAACCTTCCGTCTCCATCATCAGGACGCTGGACTTCATGTAGGACCAGAGTACTAAAGAACACAAACCAAACAAGCCCAAACTCGACCAGGTTTCATGGTTTAGTTACAGAGTTCCTATGGCAACCTTCCGTCTCCATCATCAGGACGCTGGACTTCATGTAGGACCAGAGTACTAAAGAACACAAACCAAACAAGCCCAAACTCGACCAGGTTACATGGTTTAGTTACAGAGTTCCTATGGCAACCTTCCGTCTCCATCATCAGGACGCTGGACTTCCTGTAGGACCAGAGTACTAAAGAACACAAACCAAACAAGCCCAAACTCGACCAGGTTACATGGTTTAGTTACAGAGTTCCTATGGCAACCTTCCGTCTCCATCATCAGGACGCTGGACTTCATGTAGGACCAGAGTACTAAAGAACACAAACCAAACAAGCCCAAACTCGACCAGGTTACATGGTTTAGTTACAGAGTTCCTATGGCAACCTTCCGTCTCCATCATCAGGACGCTGGACTTCATGTAGGACCAGAGTACTAAAGAACACAAACCAAACAAGCCCAAACTCGACCAGGTTACATGGTTTAATTACAGAGTTCCTATGGCAACCTTCTGTCTCCATCATCAGGACGCTGGACTTCATGTATGACTAGAGTACTAAGGAAGACAAAACACACACTGGAATATTAACGAAGAAAAATAAAAAAGGTACTTTCTTTTCCGCACAAGTATCAAAACCAGTTGATCTAACTGAGTTTTCGTATATGCACAGCGATGTATTTGTCCGTGGGATTTTGCTGCGGAGCGACAGAGAGCGACACAGGGACGTCCTTTCACAGAGGCTCACATGAGCCGACTGAAGCTTCGTTCGAAATGTTCGTCACTTTATACTATAGAAAAACGAAACAGTTAAACTGATAATTTTTATTTTATATAAATTTTGTTAAAACTTGATGGTTTTTTTGAAATAAATAATATTGATTATATATATTATATGTTTCTATTTTTCTTTTAAAGAATATTTCACAAATTACTCAGTTTTTTATACCGAAACCTTACCCTGTTTTCGTTGTTTTCGCGGAAAGAGGCTAGGAAAAACTAATTTTATAGTATTTAATACTACTTTTTACACAAAATAAAAAAAGAAACTAATATAGTCAACGGTTTACAGTACCCATCAGTACCCGTAACACTTTATAAAATTCAATGAATTTATCTGAAATCGAACCGTCAAATGGCAAATTTCATTGATTTTTGTAAACGCGTCCTAAAAGAGTCCGAATATATTGTGTCTAAATCGTTGGCAACTCGCGCGAAACCTTTAACCATGATTCTATTCTTAATCTATGGTTTTGACCCCTTTTTAGGGTTCCGTACCTCAAAAGGCAAAAATGGAACCCTTATAAGATTACTTTGTTGTCCGTCTGTCTGTCAAAGTTGAAATTAATATCGAATACTCGGATCCACTGTCTCTTTCAGCAAAAAATGATCAAAATTATATGTCAACGCGATCAGGAGATATTACCGTAAATGTTGCAAATTTTCGCATATTTTGCGTTTTTAGACACCAATCAAAACCTATGGGGTACTTCCCGTTGACCTAAAATTATGAAATTTGGCAAAAAGCAAGGTCTAACACAGTACTTATACAGGAATAAATCTGAAAGTTGTAAATATATTGTTGGAAGTCTAAAAAAAGTGTTATAAACTTATTTTTGCGCTAGATCCAGTACGAATCCTAGGGATTGAACTACAAAGTTAAGTTCGTTTTTGAAACTAGTTGGTCGGTCTTTTAGTTAGAGTTATAATGTGAGATGCTTGTCATGTACGGAACCCTCGGTGCGGGAGCTTGACTCGCATTTGGCCGGTTTTTTTATCTGTAGGGAGAACCATCATCCTCTCTCTAGTCTGTGGTTCTTTTCCCTGCCTCCCTTGGCGATGACACGACCTAGACTTTACTTAAATTGTAAGTTCGATGTAAAATAATCAAGAATTACATCATTAGCCGGTGGAGCGGAGTTTCTAAACGGATTTGTTCGAATAATGTTAATCCGAAATCAATTATTACCTAAAGGATGACAAAAAAAATCCTTTGCAATTGAAATGTAAGATTGCACTAATAACAATTAATCACCAAAGAAGTCCACGATTTGGATTGATGTTGTTTTATTTATTTTCCGCCAGCTTCACCCGCGTGAATTGAGCCATCTTCTATCTTTTATTTGAAATAATCTTTGACGCTCTCAAACAAGTGTGAGTAATTGTAAAATCAAATTCAAACGCTAATTTGATGTCTTTGGAGCTAAGGAGTTTCAGAGTTCAAGGCGGCAAAATAATCTCTTCTACATGCGTGCGTAAGACGTGACTGACAATTAGATAATAAGGAGAATAAGCGGGTACCTCGTTCAGATGTCAAATTTAGAACGTTTCCTCTCAGGCGTCTCGCGGGGGAGGGGAATCGCTCACTATAATTTGTTTATTTTTTCTCAATTCGTCATTTCTCTCTATTCAATATTGATTTGGTATCAATACTAAATAGAGAGGAATGGCGAGTCAAAGGGAGACCTTGGCTCAGAAGTGGGAAATTACAGGCTTATTAAAAAAAAAACAGTGTGTCCCGAGTCACACCCGAATGTAGAGCTAAGTAATCCCGGAAATGATTTTTTTGAAGATGGCAAGCCTACTTCACGCTTTAGCGCCTCAGTACAGAGCCTCAGTGAGTCAGTTTACACATTTAAGTAGATATTTGTACATTTAATAAATTTTAATTACCAATTTTGTCGTGTAACAAATAATAAATTATGTTATGCTTATTATATTTTATAGTTAGTTTAGACGTCTGGTCTAGCAATGCCAGCCACGGTCACGGTCAATGCTGCGATTGGTGAGGTGGGGGGAGTGTCTCAGAAGTGTACAGACGACAGACAGATGTCAACGTACAGTCGACTGCAGGTCAAGTTACACTGCAGAAGCCTATATGCGGCAATAATAGCAGCTAATTGCAATTAATTTGTATAGCTTTATGTGTTGTCGACCGTACAACATCATACTTGAAATAACAGCAGGTTTATAAGTACTAATACTTACCTAGTTTTATAGCAAATGTTATTGGATTTAATTTCATTTTTTATGTTTTTTATACCCAGTGATACCAACGCATAAGACGTTATTATAAGAACAAAATGTACATACTTAGTTGGCAAAATTGGTTGATAAATAAATCCTAACTAATATTATAAATGCGAAATTGAGTTTGTTTGTTTATTTATTTGTTTGTTTGTTACCTCTTCTTCACGCTGTATCTACTGAACCAATCTTCCTGAAATTTCGCATACACATAGTTAGAAGTAAAGAGAAGGACATAGGGTACCTTTCATCCCGGGGAAAAGCACTGTTCCCGTGGGAAATTGACGCAGGCGAAGCCGCGGGCAAAAGCTAGTATGAAAAAAAGTTAGAAAAAAAAGATTAATTTGTTTTCTATGTCACATAGACACCTACCACCTGCCAACGACATCTCATAAAATATTCACATAGTTACTGTACAGTACGCGTTGGGAAATTGTGATTATCTTATAAATAAACTGTTCATTTTCGCTACTGTCTGGTAAAATAAATACTTACTTAAATAGGTAGATTAACAATAGAATAGCAAAGTTCAACATAATAATCAGCTCATTCAAACTTAGTTTTTATTGACTTGACATTGAGTTTAATATCCGATGCAAGGAACAATTATGAACAACGATATATCTGCAAGCTAATATAGCACTTGCGACCTTTACATTACAGTATATTTTAGCTTTCAAAGGTTGTTAACAACCGATAATGCACGCAAGGTGCATTTATAATGTGAGCATAAAATGAATTGATCTGTTTCTGAAATTAAGCATTATTGTTTTTAAATTACAATGGTTATAACTGTATACAATGAGTGGTAAGTTTTAAAAGAAAAAAACCGTTATTGCCTAGGTATTTTTGTAATTTTTTTTTTAAGAATATCCGAAACAAAAATTACTTGACATTGAGGAATTTTCGCAGAAAATTTTTAAGCTATAGAAAAAAATCTCACATAACTATAGTCTTACTTATGTCACTCACAGTGAATTTAGACTTCATTAGCAACAGAGCTATTGTTTATATTAATGAAGTAGGTACTTATATATTTGGGATAGCATCAGTGACGCAGTATCGCGCCATTTCACTGCATAATATGTCACGTGCTAAATAAACTATGCCATACATACAATGTAGTGAACCAGACGCAATAGCATAGTAACATACATACCTATCTATGTTTGTATGTGTAGATTACGAGCTAGTCTAGGATCCAAATACGCTCCGGACCTGTAGTTTAACGGCTATGTCCCAGTAGGATGTACCCAGAGAGATGGGTTTACGCCGCCGGGAAGAATTTCTATCGATTTCTGCCACTTTATTCCCAGGCGTAAGCCCATCTACAGATAGGTTAACGTCGGGCAAGAACCTCTCTGGTAAACTTGCTTCCCCGTGGTCAGTACATAAATTAATTCTGTGCCGTGGTACAAGCCAATTTACCCGTGGTTCAACTGGTTGGACCATGAAGAATTAAATTTATCAGTAGTCCGACACTAACAAAAATAAGTTAAAACTAAAACCTGCCCTAAAAAGTACGAAACAAGAAAAGCCGTGGTTGTAAGACTACATGTCTCTACACTCTACACAGTTCAAGACTTTACAAAGAGTATGTCCTGGCCATATGCTAGAATTGCCAATTTTACGTAATGATTGAGCATGAATTACATGAACTTTTGACCATATCGTCAACGTTTAACAAATTCATCCAGTAGATTTTGGGTGATTAAGTAACAAACATACTCACATCCAAACTTTCGCATTATTTATTGTGAAGTGTGATGCGATTAGTGTGATTCTATGTTTGATATACTTGTACCAAAACAACCGTAGCCAGAGTAACAAGCTTTAGCATTCACAAAGTATTATTTTCTTTTGATCCTGTGATCCTAGACTATAGTGCCGCCTGCCAACATGATATACGAACATGTATGTATGCTTATTCTCTAGGTTAACTATTTTAGGTTCGCTGTTCCTCTAGGACTCTTGCGATTCTAGACGCAGTTTATTGATTCCGCTCCTCTCAAATAGGGTGGTTTAACAAGGTTTTAGTTAGGCAAATCAAAAGTATTTCTAACTAGCTTTTGCACGCGGCTTCGCCAACGTGAATTTCCCACGGGACAGTGCTTTATCACGGGATGAAAGGTACCTTATGTCCTTCTAACTATATGTATGTGAAATTTCAGAAAGATAAGTTCAGTAGATAAAACGTGAAGATGTAACAAACAAACTCACTTTCGCATTTATAATACTGGCTGCGCCTCGGGGCTCCGCTCCCGTGAGAATTTCGGGATGAGAAGTACTCACGAATTTATTCTATCCATGTGTAGGGTTACGTATCTACATCACACTGTACCATTATGTCATATATATACTTATGTTTGTTTTAATTGTTTATGTTACTTCAACGGAGCGGAGACTACATCAGTAGTTCTCCGGCGTCCATATTAAACGGTCAACTCAATCCAGTATTTCAATCAGTGATCCTGCTAGTGCCCAAATGAACTATTTTTAAGACAGAACACGCTTAGACACTTCCAATATTACAGTAATTACACAGAGACAATTTAATTATACTGTTCATACACAATCACAGTATATTGGTGACCCACTAGAGACATTACAGCGGAAACAGTCGCGGACAAATTTTTAGAAAATTGGATAGGGCGATATGGCTGTCCCAAAAGACTAAGCACTGATCAAGGCAGACAATTCGAATCTCAGCTGTTTAGTCAACTTACAAAAAGACTGGGTATCGAAAAAATACATACAACTGCCTATAATCCAAAGGCAAACGGTCAAATAGAAAGAGTACATCGCACGCTAAAAGCAGCTCTAATGGCACGGTGTAAAGACTCTAATCACTGGGCAAAGGAATTACCATTAGTTCTGCTGGGACTAAGATCAGCTGTTAAACAAGACATCGGTTTCAGCCCAGCGCAAATGACATTTGGAAAATCCATCAGATTGCCAGGAGATTTTTTCACTCCCATAGAAAATAATATCAACTTTACCGAATATACACAAAAACTAACAGAAACATTAGAAACTTTACAACCCAGTTCTTCGCACCGAACCGACCGACGAAAAATTTTTATTCATAAGGACATCAAAGACACAGAGTATGTATTTGTACGACGCGAAGCTCGTAAGTCTCTCACGCCACCTTACGAGGGCCCCTACAAAGTTCTTAGCCGCCATCCAAAATATTATATTGTTAGAATGGGTTCCCGGGATTCGACAATCTCACTTGATAGGCTTAAACCAGCTTACACTATCATTAATTCCCCGGAGCAGTCACTTGACACCGACACCATCAAAGCATCCGAACCGCCGCCGCCTGCGCCGAAACGAGAACAGAACAACCCTGTTGAAACAAAGGTTTCGACGAAATCAACGACGTCGGCATCGATAATTCCAAGTCAAGTTACAAGATCCGGTCGCACGGTAAAAAGAACTGTGCGGTTCAACTTATAAACAAACAGTCCCTACAGTCCCTAAAGTCACACCAGTACACTTGAGATTCGGCGATACTACAAAAAAAACTAAAGTAGCATTTGACAGACGCTTTGTAGTGTGTTAACACAACGCCTTATCAATGCCAGCGCCACCGCCAGTATTTATAGCAGGTTAAAGTGCAGTGTATTAAAAAATACTAAAGTGTTATAAAGTGTGCAAAAATAAAAATAAATGAAAAGTATGTATTCAAAAGACAATATCTATATCAAGTGAACAAAAGACTATAATAGAGACATTTAACAAACTTAGATCGTATCTTTAAACTTATGTACCAACTTGAAATTGTATTTACTTTTATTTTTTATTTTTATTTTGTGTATAGACATAGACATTATATGTAACCAAACATGTTAATTATTTTAAACATTTAATTTAAATTTGTCACTTTTTTTTAGTTATTACGATTTTGTGATGTGTTTTAAAGTACATATAAAGATACCAAAAGTTGTATTGTTGCAATTTTTTAATCAATATTTACACTGATTTACAGTTCCTTATTTTTAATGTACAATTTTTTGTCAAATTATTACTTGTTACAAATACTTTTAGTTATTATTTTTATGTATCATCCTTAATTTTTATTTTTTTTCTCATAGCTACATATGTGTAAGCAATCACAGCATACATGTTTATAAAGTTAAAGGAATATATTTTATATTTTTTTTTTTTTTTTAAGGGGATGTAGATGTAGGTTTACGTACCTACATCACACTGTACCATTATGTCATATATATACTTATGTTTGTTTTAATTGTTTATGTTACTTCAACGGAGCGGAGACTACATCAGTAGTTCTCCGGCGTCCATATTAAACGGTCAACTCAATCCAGTATTTCAATCAGTGATCCTGCTAGTGCCCAAATGAACTATTTTTAAGACAGAACACGCTTAGACACTTCCATTATTACAGTAATTACACAGAGACAATTTAATTATACTGTTCATACACAATCACAGTATACATGTATCAAAATCAGTAGTTTTGCGTGACAAAACATCGCGTTTTAGTATTAGATAACAAATTGCTACTGATAATGTATTGATTTATTATTATTTAATAATTTATCCATAATTATCTATGTGTCAAGTCAAGGCGATTAGCAACAGAAACCCTACAATATAGATTAAGTATAATAAACATACAACAGTGTAATCGAAAGAATAGTGATGGAACTGATGCACATCAACAAGTCGGTCAAATGATCCTTTTTACGAGCTTTTATTTAGCATGGAAGGAAAAGACGAGGGGCAGGGATGAGTGGAGGGAATTAGAAGAGCCTTTTGCTTAGCTGTGGAACATAAACTTTGTGTGTCAGTGAAATCAATTCGCTCCAAAATCTAGTAGACCAAACATGTTGATGTTTTAAATAAATTGATTTTAAGAGGATACATGACACTGTCAACTGAACAAGCACCTGACAGTGATTAAGCAAATGGACGATCCTATTTGTCCCAGCTGTCTGGAAGAAGAAGAAACTAGCTTTCACTTAGTAGCAGAATGTCCTGCATATGCCGCTGCAAGAAGAGAAGTATTGGGCTCAGACGTCCTATCTGAGGATGATCTGAGTGACATTACAATAGGGCAGTTGTTAAAATTCTGCAAAGTAACAGGTAGATTCAGTGGGTCGCCACCAACGTGAGTTACCAGGTAACTCAAAACCCTATACGGGAAATTGGGTGAAATGGTCCCAGCATAAGTGGACTGATCACCCGTCTGGTGCTCGCGCTGGCGTCCCCATATAGTAAATAATAGTAAGGGGAAGGACATACAACAAATTTGCGCATTTCTGATAAAATTGGCGATATTCCAGTGAACAATTTTATCTTTTGTCCAAAGATTGTAGACTTTGACCCTGAACAAAGACAAATGTTTATATTTATCATTATTCTGTAATAATGAGACACTGTTCGTGTAGGGGGCTAGGCCAGTGCCTGAGATTTTTGGCGAGAGGAGATGAAATAATAATTTTATTCATAATTTCGTTATTAACTAGCTCGCTTTGCTCGCCCGCGGCTTTGCTGCCATGAAATCAGGATACCTTAAAGCTAGCAGCTTCAAGCCACCATCAGGAATGTGGTGGCTATAATGCACAGAAAGAATTTTTCAAATCAGACCGGTACTTCCACAGGTAATCAAACTCTTAACTTTGGCAGCGGCTTTTTTGAATGCTCAAATAGATTGCTTTACAAATGCACAAAAAAACACAAAAAAAAAATTCAAATCCAACTGATACTTTCATGAGATTACAGTGCATTAAATAAGTAACAATGTTCAGCTATTGGAAAAGACAGGATATAGGATACAAATTCAGACTTACATTTTTGGCAGTCCGCAATCCAACCTTGCCATGGTTGACGGCCAGTGAAACCATGGTTTTCAGCACACCCATCTTGGTTGTTAGGTACACCACCTGGAAACCACAGATTAAACAATGAACTGTCTTTAGTTCACAACACTCAAGTTTCCTCTTGTAATTAAAGACCTTAACTCTTGTCTGTGGATTAATTAAATACTTAGGCCTAATTTTATTGAGCAGATGTTGTAAAAAGAACAGCAGGCGTGAAACGGATAGTGATTGCCCAAGACCGCGAGAAGTGGCATAAGATGAAGGAGGCCTACACCCCTAGGGTTGAGAAAGGTTAAAAAGAGAGAGAGAATTATTAACCAACTCTTCAGCTTATTGAATTGGGAATAACAGAGTAGTATGGTACCTACTTTTGACGCTTGAATTTTTCTCTCCAGATGGCCCTTTACACATTGGAGCACACTGAGCATTGGAGCATACTGAGCAACTGAGGCTAAGAAACTAAGCAAGTTATCAAGAAGAAAAATCAGATACTGGTTAATTTACAAATATAAACTTTACCCAGGTCATTGAGACTTTATGTACTAACGCATTGTATGGAGTTGCTTTAGAATAATTAAACTGATTTTTAATATTTTTTTAATAACAAAAGATTGAGTTCTTTCCTTTTCACAAATTTACTAAAATTATAACTCTGAAATGCATTTTTATTTTGGGGCCAAGTCGGTTCTGGCATTTTGGTACCTATAGCTTTTAGTAATCTGTGACCAACGCTTGTTGCTTCGCTCCTCACAACCTATACTACCTTTTTCAGCAAGGTCGCTTTTAAGTTTAATCCATTCTAAAACCAACCCCATTGTATTTTGATGACCCAGGTATCTAAAACTTGGGTAAATCAGATTTCTAAAACAGTGAATAAATCCTTTCTCTCAGCTGAAAGACGTCCACTGCTGGACAAAGGCCTCCGCCAAGGATTTCCACAACAAATAAATTTCGATCGAAAAATTCGATTTGAATAAATCCTCTCTCTCTCAGCCCAAAGACGTCCACTGCTGGACAAAGGCCTCCCCAATGACTACAATACACAAAGATTTGGGTAGGTAGATACCTACCTAAATCAGATTTCTAAATCAGTGAATCAAGTTCAGAAACCCCCAAAAGTGCTAATTAAATCATAATCATTTATGATTTCATTTATCATTTAAAAAACAAGCGGTTTACAACTCAATTATAATTGAGTTGTAAACCGCTTGTTTTTTATTATAATTCAAAGAACCATTTGTAGAAGAAAAATGGAAATCGATAACCTAATTGCTAGGTTAGATAAAGTTAATATATTTTTTTTGTATTGAAACATAAAATGATCACAAAGGAGTAGACAGTTAGTTGACAGTACCACCTACCTATTGTACGTACGATTAAATAGGTACTTCGATTTTGGTTCAAATTAACTAAGGAAGAGGTGCTTACCGTTTGTTAAGGTTCCGTGAATGCAATGCAGTAATTTTCACTTGAAATAAGACCGATAAACTGTCTTTATTTGAGTTATGCGAGAGAAACACTTTGTTACTGACGTAGGTAGTTATTGTTTTTGGTGTTGTATAAGCCGAAAATGAAAGTATTTATTTTTATTTAACCATCACACACACCAAAACACCAAGATCTCAAAAACACAACTAATATTTTAGTTCAGTCAGTACTTCAGCCACAGTGCTTTAGTTATTGTTCTAAGCCACAGCACAGTCAGACACCGATTTTTTGCTTGCTCGCTCGCTGCAGCAAGCAAGGCAACCACTCGTCAGCTGCGTGATCGCGTAATTCGTTTGTGTGGGTGGGTCACGGGCCACGGGTGGGTGTAGTTGTGTCAAAGTAAAAATAAATACACTGGTTGTGTTGTGTTTGTGTTGTTCTGTTGTTGTGTATGTGTGTTTAAAGTTGGTTGACCTTTCATTTAGCGTTGCACTCGCGTTGCAGGACTATCGATAGTTTGACTATCGATAGTTGACCTTGAAAAATAGTCATACTATCGATAGTATTGCTTTTCAATACTTTCGATAGTATCGATATTATTAATGTTTTCTAATTAATACTATCGATAGTTTCGATACTATTTAATTACAATATTATTGAACTTTTACAAGCTATTGATAGTGCAATAGTATCGATTGTTTGTTGAAATATAAGTGTCAATACAATCGATTGTATCGATAGTCAACACTATTGCTGCAACACTACATTTCGTTATTGGATTGGATAATAGTACATAACGAGAAAGAACTTCGACAAACAGGGACTTCCACCGCGGAAATCCGTGTTTCTTCAAGACAGAACAGCCTATCAGTACAATCGACTAGACCATGTTTCATATTTCTTTTGAAAGTCTGGAGTTTCATTCATATAGGACATGCCGCCGCCCCCGCCCCGCTCGCCGCCGCACAAAGCGAAATATTCGTAATCTAGCCGGACAAAATTATATTTTTCACTTATCGTCTAGAAGTCAAATAGCTGTTTACATATAAAGTAGACATATCCTATCACAAGACACTAACATTCATTTTTAGGTAGAGGCGCTCAATAATAAGAAATAAGTCTGAACATATGGGTACTCGCATTTTGGCGATTAATTGTTTTAAGCGACCGCGCCATTCCTTTGAGTTGTGTACGTAAGTTAGCAGTGATTGTGAGTTGTAATTGTGATTTTTGAGTCATCAAGGTGAGTATAAATACTTTTCTTTAATATTATTTTCTTAAACATTGTTGTGAGTATCATTAGACAAGAGGTAATTATACAGTAAAAAAAAAGAAGAAAAATGTGTTTGTACTTTAGTTTTAGTATATTATATCGACGTATACCAATCTCGTATTACATTATTTTGGAAGACTAACATGCTGGCTTTACGATCAAAGTGTATTTACTGGCGAATTCATGCGACACTCATACAAGTTTTACTTTTTTTAGTATCACTACGTCAATTTCACGTCGAGAGTTATTCGACATTTGGTGAGCTAATTCAAAAGAAACAATACTAGATGCTTTTAATAAGCTATATTTTGCAATAATTTGGTTTTTTCCGTCTTTTACGGAAGATACCACTATAAAATTGATAGTTAAAATCAGCAGCATCTGTCACAAAATCGAGCAAAAATCGAGGAGACACTAACATTGTTTTTAAAAGCAAACTCTACGTGATTGGAAGATAAAATATTATTTCCTGATTTTGTCACAGCAGCTATCGAAGATGATTTACTACATGAAACGAGGAGGGGGCCCGAAAGACCAAAAAATACTTTAGATGCTCCAGTCTTAAGAACAAAATGCGACGAATTCGACATCTACTGGTTTCATCAAGGAGGAGTTATCAATGGCGACTGAAATAAAGCTTAGCAGTGAGGGGCAGAGATTCGGCAGCAATCGTGAAAGAGCTTTGTCTCGCTTCACCTAAAAGAGGTAACTGCGTTTAAAAAGCGCGGAAAAGTTTGGCATGTCCTAAAAAGGCGGAAGATCAAGTTTTCTCACTAATGATCGATGCCAATCTGTTGACACATCAATATAATGTGATACGAGACTAAGCAAATAAAATTAATAAATAGGTAATTGTACATAACTGAGTGAAGTGTAATTTTAAACAAGTTATTTTATTTTGTTGTATTACCTATTCAATTCTTTTTCAATTACAAAATATTTCAATAATCAGTCATCATCATAATTTTTATGTATGTTGCCTTTCCTAACAATAGGTACATATAATAATACAGTAACTGGTCTGTGTCTGTACATAGGAAATATTTACGAAGAAAAACTATGAGGGATTTTTATAGGGCCAATAGAAACCAAAATCTTTTTCAATTTTTGTCTGTTTATGTTTATACGCAAAAACTACTGGACTAAATTAGTTTTTATGTTTATACGCAAAAACTACTGGACTAAATTTGAAGTAGTTTTCACTGTAGTATTATAGAAGGCCTAACATAAAATCTGGCGTAGGTTTCATTTTGATTCGTCGTCGCTAAGAACTTGAGATATTAACTTTAGTAAATTACGCGTGGACGAAGTCGCGGGCAAAAGCTAGTTGTACATAATAGACATTTAAAATCTTGGCACAGTGTCTTTATATTCCATCCTAGAGCACGCCACTTCATATTTAATGGGTATTATAATTTTGTCCAGCTAGATTTCAAAAATATCACACTGTGCGCCGCCGCGCCGTATTTTCTTTTCTACCTAAATTGGCAATCCGATTGCTCGTACTTGCGTTCGGTAAATCCGATCTTAGCCGATACTTGCCGATACCACAGAAATATTTTTTTTTTCAATTATTATATGTCTGTGGCCGATACCGATGCCGATGGAAGCACAGAATACATAAACAAATTTACCTGTGGAAAGTTATACCATCCTTTTGGAGATTTGATATCCTTGATGATTTTCCGCACTATTTCCTGCAACATGTACTCAACACACTAAACACACAACACACTCAATCGAACCTAATAGATTTTTTTCGAAAATTTTTACGAAACCTCACAGGTCAGAGTTGTGGTCGCAACTAATGAAGTAATATTATTTATACGTGCAAAAGCATGTAAGTGCGGTGACCGCGGACAAGCGGAATCTATTGGGGTTATCTGTGCACAAACGCACCATCAAGACGGATGATGACAGATGTCAAGTACACAGAAGCTACCTAAAGATAGGATGTGTGGTGCTCTCCTATAAGATTTAATGTTTGTATCTTACGCATATAAGTTTTGGTAAAGTAATTGTGAACCAATAAATACTTGAAGTACAGCGAGTGTTATTAATAGTGCAATCGGATATCTACCCACAAATGTATCCACCACTATAAGTATTGAAGGTGCATTTACACCAAACGAACATAGAGCAAGAGCTAGAACAAGAGTATTCTTTCGTGATCTTTTGAGTGTTGTGGCGTGCCCACATATAAATACTTTTTATTTATGTATATACTGTAGTGATAACTACAGAATTATTTTGAACTTCTAACTGGTTAACCTTGCATATCATATTTTGGGTGAAATAGTTGATATATTGGGATATTATTCCTGTGGCGTATTACCTGCATGATAGGCTCTCGACGCATCACAATAGCAGGCATTCAAATCCATTAGTTTCCAGACAAATTGAATTGGAAAGTGAAACACCGGTACACAAATTTCATATGTTGTTTTTACAATACTTGATAGGAAGACAGGAGACCCGCACATCAAGGCGTTCTTTGAGTCACGCCGAAACCATTGGTAGCAATAACTCGACGCGATTTTGTGTACTTACGGAATTATATCAAAAACTAAACATTCATAACAAAACATTCTATGATTAAATTAGACTGTCAACAAAATCTGCAGAGTTGGACGTCTGACATTGACAGCTGGTGACACACGTTCCGTCTCAGCTCCTAACAAACCTTTCTTATCATAAACAAATAAGAAATCATGGCTGGATTGTTGTAGAATTTTGATTATTCTCCTTTAATATCGTCGACTTAGATTATTATAATATTCAAGGAATAAATACCTTATTTAAACATTAGTTCTTTTAAAGAATATTAAAAGTTGGTTTGACGTGCGTCCGAATTAAGCGAATTGGAGCGCGACGAGGCGGAATCGTCAAATCAAGTGGAGGGATCTTTCTCTTCCTGGGTGGCCACGACGACATGTAACATGTCTTGAGCAATTATTAATTTTTTGGGGTTTTTTCGCTTTCGCCGCCCCCGGTTCCCCGCCATGGGTATATAGTTTAACCTTTAGTTTTTAAATCCGCGATACGCGCAAGGACACAGGGGATATTTGCCGCCACGAAGTTGTCAGGAGGATGAGCTGTTGATATCCACGTGCCCGCCCGGCCGTATGACTTGACGTTTCCTGGAGTGTACCGCATGCCACGGCGCAGGCCCCGTCGTCGGCGGCCCCAGTGCAACACACGGATCCTAACCTTATTTCCAAAGGCCGCACCGCCGCTTTCGATCCGATGTCCCTATAGTGGTTCAGCGCAAACCTCGGAAGGTCCAGCCAGCGTCTACTATCTCGCATACAACGGAGCGTGCAGGAGCGCCGCGTCGCTTTGAGGATGCGACCAGTACCAGTGCTCGAACCCAATGGATCACAAAACGGTGAACGGGACAACGTTCTAAGTGCGCACAGACGTTTGTGTACGGACCTGGCCAGGTACCTTATATTTGGTTTATGTTAATTTTAACTTTTAATTGCGGCAAAGACTTATCAGATTTTGGTATTAGTATAACATGTGCCCGCCCTCAGCGGCTAGTGTGTTTATGGAATAAAATGCTATATTCTATCCCAACCATATTGTATTAATGATATCACCCTGCCCATGACTCCCAGGACCTAAGGCTTAATAGACAAGAGGTCCTTGTACTTCAAAAGTGCGAGGCTCTATCCTGAGCATTACATCCGGCTTTCTATAAAGTAATTGTTCGTGTATAATCGCACTGCGCGGGGATATTGACCGTCTTCGCTTCAAATAGTTGGGGACCCCTGCACACCGCACCAACAACATACACTTTTTTATTTTTTTATTTTTTATACACGACAATGGCGCCCGAACTACTATATTTTTGAGCCTTTGAGTCCTGTGAGAGTGGCAGTTTTTTCTAAAAAAATAGTTTTTAAATTTTTTAAACTCGCTCACTTGTTATTTTGAAATTTTGGTGATATCATTAACTGTAAAGTTATTATACTTTAGTGTTTGTTAGGTTTATATGCGACAGGGTTGTAAGCATACATTTAATACAATTCATAGTAATTATTATAATATTACTAAATAATATTATAATTAATAATATAATAATTAATATTTTATTTGGGCTTCGCTATGAATAAAAAGCATAGCGCTCAGCCATAATTCCTATTTAATCTCAATTTGAGAGCTAATTTATATTTACTGACAGGGAGTAACCTGTATATATTTAGAAATTTATCAATTATTATAATCTATTACATACCCTGACACATATAACCTCACATTCTTGCCAACATGTCGGACGGCGAAAGGGAAGAGCAATATCATGAAGTAAGTGGGGAGGAAAACAAACCACCTACCACTACTACTTCCTCATTTGTTAATACACGACCACGGGGAGGTGCAATTGACACCCACCCACCCGGCCCTTCCACACTTAAAGCGTTACAACCCACATTGTCTCAACTAGGAGCTTCCGGTGTAGTACGTCAAGCCAACTCAATGAGTAGGACTACCTATGTTACGGAGACTAGGGAAGATGATGAGCGCGTTATTCACATATTAAAGGAGGACCATTTGAGGTCGTGGAATTTAAAATTTTCTGGTGACTCAGACGTCACAGATTTTTTTCTTAGAATTGATGATTTTAGGCGTAGTCGAAACACTTCAGAACATAAAGTACTGAAATGTTTTTCTGACTTATTTAGTGGCAGCTATCTTTGAATAGCATTATTAATGTTGCCACCGGGCACACACCATTTTTGTTAGCTAAAGGTCGGGAGATAATGACGGATGGCATGTTGCCGAAAAGAGGCGGCATTCCAAATTCGTTAATACCTTCAAATGACCAGTCGTTCAGCTCACTTCTTCTCCGCTAAACTAGCACCGCGCTTTGTGATGTAAAGTTGTCAGGAAGCATTCGGATGTTGTTTACGACCTTCAGGAGATAGAAACCGGTAAAGTTGGAAAATATCATGTCAAGGACATAATAAAAGTCTCACAAGGTGTGTCCCCTAGCTAGCAACTTTCTTATTTTGAACTTTGTTATTTTGGATTGGTATAACCAATTAGAGGCCTCATTTTTCACATATAACATGACTCACATGTGAAATTTTTTTGTCAAGCGTTTTCATGAAAACCAATTTCTTTTGTAACTACACACTCTAGGCGCCAGAGTAAATATAAGGATATGGATTAATACTCCTTAATTTTTGAGAAAAAAAGGAAAATAAGTTTTTTTCCTTATACAATGTCAGCCCAACGGCTATACATTTTAAATTTTAATTTATGTGAGAGCTCTCCATTAGTTTAAAGACTTTATTAGGTTTACAATTTAATTACTAACTAGTAAATTATGTAGGAATGCTAGATTACATATATTTTAATTAAATTTCAAATAGTTTTTCTTATTATACATAAGTAAGAACTATATTACTTAAGATAATTCTTTATTATTAGTATGCTACTTGCGATTAGAAATCCAAGTATGATTTTTTTATGCAGGGGAATTGCAGCGGTCTGGCCAGACGCTGTATTCCTGACACTCAACATAAATTGAGTTAGTTTTAGAACTCTAGAACATACATTTTAGTTTAATATATGAAATAGCATGAGTTAGTTTCATATATAGCTGATAGTTTTATATTTAGAAATATATTGCCGTAGGATAGGTGAATGTTTTCTCCGGTTACCCCGGCTGTTTCGGCTAAGTACGACTTAACCTCTTTGCCGAAAAGGGGGGTATTGTAGTGATAACTACAGAATTATTTTGAACTTCTAACTGGTTAACCTTGCATATCATATTTTGGGTGAAATAGTTGATATATTGGGATATTATTCCTGTGGCGTATTACCTGCATGATAGGCTCTCGACGCATCACAATAGCAGGCATTCAAATCCATTAGTTTCCAGACAAATTGAATTGGAAAGTGAAACACCGGTACACAAATTTCATATGTTGTTTTTACAATACTTGATAGGAAGACAGGGAGACCCGCACATCAAGGCGTTCTTTGAGTCACGCCGAAACCATTGGTAGCAATAACTCGACGCGATTTTGTGTACTTACGGAATTATATCAAAAACTAAACATTCATAACAAAACATTCTATGATTAAATTAGACTGTCAACAAAATCTGCAGAGTTGGACGTCTGACATTGACAGCTGGTGACACACGTTCCGTCTCAGCTCCTAACAAACCTTTCTTATCATAAACAAATAAGAAATCATGGCTGGATTGTTGTAGAATTTTGATTATTCTCCTTTAATATCGTCGACTTAGATTATTATAATATTCAAGGAATAAATACCTTATTTAAACATTAGTTCTTTTAAAGAATATTAAAAGTTGGTTTGACGTGCGTCCGAATTAAGCGAAATGGAGCGCGACGAGGCGGAATGTCAAATCAAGTGGAGGGATCTTTCTCTTCCTGGTGTGGCCGCCACGACATGTAACATGGTTTGAGCAAATATTAATTTTTTGGGGTTTTTTTCGCTTTCGCCGCCCCCGGTTCCCCGCCATGGGTATATAGTTTAACCTTTAGCTTTAAAATCCGCGATACGCGCAAGGACACAGGGGATATTTGCCGCCACGAAGTTGTCAGGAGGATGAGCTGTTGATATCCACGTGCCCGCCCGGCCGTATGACTTGACGTTTCCTGGAGTGTACCGCATGCCACGGCGCAGGCCTCGTCGTCGGCGGCCCCAGTGCAACACACGGATCCTAACCTTATTTCCAAAGGCCGCACCGCCGCTTTCGATCCGATGTCCCTATAGTGGTTCAGCGCAAACCTCGGAAGGTCCAGCCAGCGTCTACTATCTCGCATACAACGGAGCGTGCAGGAGCGCCGCGTCGCTTTGAGGATGCGACCAGTACCAGTGCTCGAACCCAATGGATCACAAAACGGTGAACGGGACAACGTTCTAAGTGCGCACAGACGTTTGTGTACGGACCTGGCCAGGTACCTTATATTTGGTTTATGTTAATTTTAACTTTTAATTGCGGCAAAGACTTATCAGATTTTGGTATTAGTATAACATGTGCCTGCCCTCAGCGGCTAGTGTGTTTATGGAATAAAATGCTATATTCTATCCCAACCATATTGTATTAATGATATCACCCTGCCCATGACTCCCAGGACCTAAGGCTTAATAGACAAGAGGTCCTTGTACTTCAAAAGTACGAGGCTCTATCCTGAGCATTACATCCGGCTTTCTATAAAGTAATTGTTCGTGTATAATCGCACTGCGCGGGGATATTGACCGTCTTCGCTTCAAATAGTTGGGGGACCCCTGCGCACACCGCCCAACATACAACTTTTTATTTTTTTTATTTTTTATACACGACAATACTTACCTCTTTACTATTGTCTTTTCCACCTGCGCGCTAGGACAGGATTTCTTCTTCTGCGCAATGTCATGTTGTGTGAACCTCCTTGTCTCTCACTAGTGCCAATACAAAAATTAGATGGACTAGATAGTTTTATTTACATACAACCCTCGCCCATACTGGTGACCCCGAAAAAGGAGCACGAGCACCATCCACAACTTAACTATCAAGTAAGGAAAGGCAGTGAGAAAATTTTATTTCGCATATAATGTTGAAAAACAAAGAGGGTTGTCAAGATGACACAAATGTGAAAAATAAAGGTGAGCTCCCACGGTCCGACAATGATACGTTTGATGACGCTGTGGCCGGGTCAGAATCGGCAAAGGGATCGTTGTCATCATCAGATGTTTTTCGTGTCGGCGTACGGCTTCCACCGTTTTGGGCGGAAGAGCCCAATGTCTGGTTTGCCCAAATTGAAGGAAAAATATTACTACGTCATCGCACAGAACGAAACAAAATATTACTACGTCATCGCACAGCTAGACCAAAGATACGCCGCCGAAGTTAAGGACATCATTATCTCACCACCTGCAAGAGGTAAATATGAGCGATTGAAAACGGAGCTTATAAAATGACTGTCCGCATCGCGTGAGAAGGAAGTAAAACAGCTCCTCATGCATGAGGAGTTGGGTGACTGTGCGCAGAGAATCCGGACAAACCCAGTGGCGGGAAGATTCTGTACCGAAACTTTACCGGGAAAAAACCACCGGTAAAAATAAGTACCGGGAAACAGTCTCGACACGGCACCGCGTTTGTCCGACTAGAACCTTTTTTTTTTTTTTAACGTGTGGAAAGACCTTCGTCTCGTCCATCCAGCCACGGGAAGCCGGACGGGTATGTGGGACTTGAACCCACTAAAACCACACGGAGTCAACCCCTGCCGCATATATGCCAGGACCGTGTGCTACTCTCGCTCCACAGCCCTGGAGCGGCGGCCGCTACCACGGCGGCCCCAGCACGGCTCGCTCCCGAAGCACCTCTCCAGCGAGAGGGTCGGAGCGGCCAGCGGGATAAGCACCTAAATTCCCGCTAGGGTAAAGGCACACTTGACCCGGGTGCGCCTTTTCCACCCGAGGGCCGTTAGGCCGAGCGACGGAATCCCGTTTCCGCCACCCAACCAGCCCTCAGCTTTTGGGACCCGACCAAGTCAGGCCCTACCACATCTCAGCCGCAGAGGACAGGTTGTCCCTATCCCCTGCGACCGAGACAGGCCCACCACGCGTCGGCCGCAGAGGACAGGGAGAGCGGCGCACCGCAATACCGACACGCCTCTTCCCCTGCGGCCCCACCGACACCGTGCCCAGCGCCACGGCCACGCTCGGTCGCGGAGGATAGGGAGAACGGCGCACCGCAATACCGGCACTCCTCCTCCCCCGCGACCCCTACCACGGCTGTGAGAGTAGGGCCGTGCCCCCTACTCTCACAGCCAGGCCACTCAAAGCGGCCTCCTCCCGGCCCGGGGTCGTCACTCCCGGGCCATGGGTTCCTCTTAGCTTCCCTGCGGCCGAGGCAACTGCTGGTACTGAGCTCCCCCATCGCTACAAGATGGGAACCCGTTCGGGGGGGGTCCGACTAAAACCTAACTTAACCTATACGCAGACTGCTACCACCATAGCTTATAACGGGAGCTACAGAGCCCTATATAATAAACCTAACTTAACAGCTACAATGACAAACTCATTAATGCACTTACCAAACTGAATCTTCTTAATCTTCGGATCCAACTTCGAGTGTCTTCGGAAGGGGATGCGGTCCCTAAGCCCCCAACCTACCCCGAGATCTCTTTCCCCAGAATAAATAAGTAGGTTTCTTCCCGAAGGTTCACTCGGGAACAGCTGGATGTGAACAGCCAGCCACGTTTCACATCTCACAAGAAAAAGTCACAATAACAGGTTTTTTCACAAACACAAACGTTCAATAGTTATTTAACAAAATGGAATCCAACAGTACAATCCAAACTAATTATCAATTACACATCACAATAACTAATCCATTACGCCAATGTGGCTTCAGACAAAATGGCGCCTAGCACCAGGTACTTCATACGGCGCGACCTCCCCGCGCGCCATCCAAACCAGCACTAATTTCGACCCGGGCGGAAGCCGCCCGCGCAATGTTGCCAGCAGGCAAAGCAAAATGGCCGTGCATAAGGCCAGCCATGCACGGCACAGATACCATGCGACAATGCACAGAGTTTGTAAGCATTAACAATTTTATTACAAACATCCCCCCGTCCCGGTCTGAGAAGCAGACCGCTAGCTTACTCTACGGGAAGGCGGGCGAGAGAAGTCACAGCTCTCCTTAAAATCGAACCGTCGACCAACACCAGCCACACGCGGAGTGCCATCTCCGCCAAGAATCAAACGTAATATGCGAGCTCGTCGCCAAAGCAATGAGGGCAAATTTGCCTCTTTTAACAATACTAAATCACCCTCCCTGGGAGGCTCAGTCCTGTCTGTCCACTTCACTCTTTGCTGCAGCAAATGCAAATATTCAAGCGACCAGCGACGCCAAAAGTCCTGGCTCATTTGCTGCAACATTTGAAAACGCGACAACCGATATACGCGTTCGTCCTTCCACGGGTATTCGGGCAGGGCATTCAAAGGCCCTCCCACCAAAAAATGACCAGGGGTGAGAGCTTCCAAGTCATTTGGATCTGGAGATAGCGGACAGAGAGGACGAGAGTTGAGGACCGCCTCAACTTTACAAAACACTGTGGCCAGCTCTTCAAAAGTTAGAGCCGTTTCTCCGATAATGCGGCGGAGGTGGGTCTTTGCGGATTTCACAGCCGCTTCCAAAATCCCTCCCCAATGGGGGCAACTTGGGGGACTAAACTTCCAGGTTATTCCCCTTTGGGCAGCAATTTGACTTAAACTAGTACAATTTTTTATCAATAAACACAGAAACATCCTTAAGATAATTTACAGTTCCCTTTATAGTTTGTGCCATTATCAGACCTAATAAGGGAAGGTAGACCTCGACGCGAAACAAAGCGATCCAACGCGGCGACGAAGGCCTCCGTAGTCAGAGCCGACACCACCTCCAAATGGACAGCCTTGGTGGCCAAACAAACAAATACACACAAATAGCCCTTCACAATACGGGCATTACGAAAGGGAGAAGCCTTGATCGAAAAGGGACCGGCAAAATCGGTTCCAACGCCGTCAAACGGTCTCGAAGGTCGGATTCGATCAGCGGGCAAATCACCCATCTGTGGTTGCATCGTGGATGCCTTCAACCTATAACATGCAATACATCGAAACAAAACACTACGGATTGCTCTTCGGGCAGACAAAATCCAAAATTCGCGTTGCAAAATAGCCAGCAAAGCATTGCACCCAGCATGGGCGTTACGAATGTGTCGATCAGACACCAAAAGCTGCACCAAGGGTCCGCCCTTGGGCAACAACAGAGGATGGCGAGTCTCATATGGAAGATCCGCCTTCCGGAGCCTGCCTCCAACCCGAAGAAGCCCATCCGAGTCGATGTACGGGTTCAAACGAGCGACCGCGCCCTTCAACTTAGCGCGTGCGTCGCGCAAAATATGAAGCTCTGACTCAAACCGTCCGGTCCGCACGACACGGACCCAATGCAACAATGCGCTCCGGCGCTCTTCTGCACCTGCAATCGGCTCCAACCGCTTTGCCTGTGGGTTTCTACAATTATGTATGAAACGCTTAATCCAACTGGTAACACCCAGAAGCTTATCCAAACTGCTATACCGAGCAAGTAGCCAATCCGGCTCCGACGTCGTCTCAGCGACTACAGCATGTACACGAAGCCCAGTCAAACTCAAAGAAGTAACATCTGTCTGACAGACAGGCCAAGATGTTTCTGATCCCATCAGCCACTCTGGACCCCACCAGAGCGGGTGTGACACCAATTCTGGTGCCGTACAACCTCGGGAAGCACAGTCCGCTGGGTTAAGCTCTCCCGGCACATGTCTCCATGTTATATCAATTCCAATATTTTGAATTTGGGAAACCCTGTTTCCAACAAAAACCTCCAAGGTATGTGGGGCCGCGCGCAACCATGCAAGCGCGACCTGGCTATCCGACCAGGCGAAGATGTCTCGTATCTCAACCGTGGCCGCCAGCTCACTGGCAACGTGATGCAACAATTTAGAGAGAAGGTGAGCTCCACTCACCTCAAGCTTGGGAATAGTCAGCCTAGTCCTGATGGGGGCGACCTTGCTCTTCCCTAACAAAAGCGAGACATTGACCCGGCCATCGGCGTCAACTGTCCGCATATAGACTGACGCGGCGTAGCCTCGCTCCGACGCGTCACAAAAGGCTGGCTCGATATTTCCCGGGGGGCAATATTCGACGAGGCAAGGCAATCCGATTGACTTCCTTAATCGATGAAAACAACTCGAGCCAATCATCCAATGGAGGACCAAACAGCGGCTCGTCCCACGAGACGCCCAAAGTCCAAAGTCTCTGAAGAAGACACTTCTGCAGAGAATATTACTGGACTGATCCAACCGCTTGGATCAAACATACGAGCTATTACTGACAACACCGTTCTCTTAGTCCAGACCCTTGGTATTTCCAAGTCCACTTGGAATGTAAAAATATCGGTTAGCGGCTGGTACTGCATGCCCAGCACCGCTATCCTGTTGGGATCATCTACATCCTCAAACAGGTGAGGGTTCTGTTGGTGATCCTCCGGGATCCCTTCTAGAACTCTAGGCTCATTGGACAACCACTTACGTAGCTCGTAGCCACCCGTTTTCAATATTTCAATCAATTCATCCCGCAGTAGGAGGGCCTCCTCAATACTTTGGGCTCCGGTGCACACGTCATCGACATACAAGTCACGTGACAGCACGGAAGCCCCACGGGGAAAGCGGATCCGTTCCCGCTCTGCCAATTCAAGCAATGATCTGATGGCGATATAGGGACTAGATTTCAAACCATACGTGTTTGTATTGAGTTCATACACCGTCACAGGATCCTCAGGGCGCTCACGCCAGAGTATCAACTGGAATCGCCTGTCCTCAGGATGTATGACTGTCTGGCGGAACATCATCCGGATGTCCGCGCCAAAAACCACTTGATATCTTCTAAAGTTCAAGATGATGTCAATTATGTCCCTATGCAATTTGGGACCTGAATGCAAACATAGATTCAACGAAACTCCGTTCGAAGTGGGTGCGGACCCATCAAAGACAGTCCGCAACTTGCCCGTTGAGGCCTTCACCACCGCGTGGTGGGGCAAAAAATAATGCCCAGTTGAGTCTCCAATCAACTCGAGCCGGAGACATGTGACCCAAATCCTCGTACTCGCGCATAAATTCAATATATTTATCGCGAAGTACGTGGTCACGCTGCATACGTCGCTCCATGGACAGCAGTCGTTTCTCCGCAAGCGCCCTACTTTGCCCTAGGCTAGGACGTGTAGCAACAAATGGTAATCTAGTTACAAACCGACCGGAGGGCAACCTCTCCGTGGTTGATCGAAAGAAGGCTTCGCACTCAGCGTGTTCCGGATCCATCCTGGAACTCATAGGTGGCTCCTCCACCTCCCAAAACCTTTGCATGGTCTTGGCCAAGGACGCTGATGCGACGACCGGTGGCTCCTCCACGGTGCTATTATCAAACACAGGGCCCATCAGGGCGAAACCAAAGATAGTAGACACTGCCATCAGTGAAGACGAACCCAGAGCTTTCTGGGTACCCAACAAAATCCAACCCAATACGTCCGAGCCCAGGAGCAAGTCCACTGGGCCGGGATGAAAAACAAAGGGGTCGGCCAAATCCAGACCCGAAACCAAAGACAACACACCCGGCGGTATGTCTGTCGAGGGCTGCCAACCCGCAATGGTATCCATTACCATAGCCGAGGTCGTGATCCTCATTGTGGAGGACTTCAGCGAAGAAAAGGTGACAAGTGTCTGGCCCGTCAGACACTTCACCTGTATGCCACCAACTCCAAGAAGTGGCACAGGCGAGTCTTCCACGACTAAACCTAACTGGCGTGCCACTCGAGTGGTAACCAAACTGCTTTGAGCCCCTGAGTCCAACAGAGCTCTCAAATTAATGGCTTCCCCCCTACGACCCCATACGCGGACCACCGCGGTAGGGAGCAGAACCGTCCGCGGCTCTGTCCCAGCAAGGGAGCAAGCTAGTTATGGGCTCCCCACTCTCTCCAAACCAGGGGCGCGCCACTGACCCGGGTAATATGGCGGGCGAGTGCACATCCCCATCTGAGGGGGGGCATAACCCGCGGCCCGGCCATACCTATAGTACGGCGGGTGGTACTCCAGCCGTGGGTACTCGTGCAGCGGCGGAGAAAACCGCTGCGGCTGCATGTGTTGGGTAGTGGTAACCCGCGTGGAGGGGGGTGTCCCCACTCTCACGTTCGATCTAGGGCCCCCGCCCATGGGGGCCTTATCCGGGGCCTGGCCAGCCACATACTGGCGACCTTGGGGCGCGTGGTCCCGGTCCACCAAGACCCGCGCAGGTACGCGACCCCCCTCCCGAGGGGGGTGCGACGAGCGAAGCCGCGTCCTTCTTCCAAAGGTGGAGGGCTTCGCGCAGGAGCGCCCCCGCCCATAGGGGACCCCTGCCTCAACATCCGGGTGCCATCCCCGTTCCGGTTCATGCAGAGCATCACGTGGTGCAGCCCACGGCATGCACTGCATGGTATGGCCCTGGGACAGTCACGTGCATAGTGACTGCCCAAACAGTAAAAGCATAGTTCATGCCGCTTTGCCATGCGGCGCCGATCTGCATTGCAGCAGGCTGTGGCCCATCCGACCACATTGCAGGCAGTCCGCGTCCCTCGCGACTGCTGCCGTGTGTGCAACCCGCGCACCAGCTCCACGCGGTGGCGGTTGTCTTCCCTGTTGGGGCTTCCCTCGCCATGAGGGTTCCAAGGGCCTGCGTTCAGGCGCTCTGGATGGCGCTGAGTCCGTCATGGTATTCTCAGCCGCCCGTGCCTCAAACTCCAAAAACTTCACCAAGTCAGTGAATGTTGGTAGGGTGGTGCTGTCCCGCTCCGCATTCTCGCGCTCAAATCGCGAGCGGATGTCATTGGGTAATTTGCCCAATACAATGTGCACCAGCAAAAAAGACCATTGGTCCACCGGCAGCCCCAGTGTGCGGAGCGCGTTACAGGCCACTGTAACGAGCGTGAGCAACTGCAGGCGCAACTGTGCCCTGTTGGCCACCTTGGGCAGGGCCATCAACTGTGCGGCGTGCGCATCCGCCAACAAACGTAAGTTTTGGTAGCGGGAGTTCAATAACTCCCAAGCCGTGTCGTACTGGTCGTCCTCCACCCGGAGGTGCTGGATGAGCGACCGCGCTTCACCCTCAAGAGTGGAGAGGAGGTAGGCCATCTTCTGGGCCTTCGACAAATCCTGTCGTGCTACGACCAGAGACTCAAACATATTTTTATATGCCACCCACTCCTCCATCCTACCCCCAAAGTGGGACAGCTGAAGGGTGGGGAGCCGACCAGTAACCGCTGGTCCTTCCTGTCTAACAGGTGTGCGAGGGGCTGGTCCGCCAGCCTGTCTCGCCCTTATTGCGGCCGCCGCCTCCACGATGTCATCGTGCAGACTCAGGATCTGGTCCAGGTCCGCCACGTGACCTGCGTAGACCTCCGTGGCAAGTGCGGCTTCGGTAAACGCCGCCATGGCCGCTTCCGCGTTGTTCAATCGTGAGCGGAGCTGATCCGCTCTTTCCAGTATAGCGGCCTCCCTGTCCTTCCGGGACAGGAGTCCACCGGCCGTCACAAACCATCTCAATTCGTTGGCGAGTGTCGCCTTAGCATGGGAGACCTTCGCCATCGCGTCAAGTCACAACCAAAATAAAAAAAAACAATTAATTATTTTTTACAAACGAAAACAAATAGAGGGTAGAACAACTACGCTCTGCTACCAGAAAATGTGCGCAGAGAATCCGGACAAACCCAGTGGCGGGAAGATTCTGTACCGAAACTTTACCGGGGGTAAAAATAAGTACCGGGAAACAGTCTCGACACGGCACCGCGTTTGTCCGACTAGAACCTAACTTAACCTATACGCAGACTGCTACCACCATAGCTTATAACGGGAGCTACAGAGCCCTATATAATAAACCTAACTTAACAGCTACAATGACAAACTCATTAATGCACTTACCAAACTGAATCTTCTTAATCTTCGGATCCAACTTCGAGTGTCTTCGGAAGGGGATGCGGTCCCTAAGCCCCCAACCTACCCCGAGATCTCTTTCCCCAGAATAAATAAGTAGGTTTCTTCCCGAAGGTTCACTCGGGAACAGCTGGATGTGAACAGCCAGCCACGTTTCACATCTCACAAGAAAAAGTCACAATAACAGGTTTTTTCACAAACACAAACGTTCAATAGTTATTTAACAAAATGGAATCCAACAGTACAATCCAAACTAATTATCAATTACACATCACAATGACTAATCCATTACGCCAATGTGGCTTCAGACAAAAATGGCGCCTAGCACCAGGTACTTCATACGGCGCGACCTCCCCGCGCGCCATCCAAACCAGCACTAATTTCTGACCCGGCGGAAGCCGCCCGCGCAATGTTGCCAGCAGGCAAAGCAAAATGGCCGTGCATAAGGCCAGCCATGCACGGCACAGATACCATGCGACAATGCACAGAGTTTGTAAGCATTAACAATTTTATTACAAACAGTGACCATCACCCATCGCAATTTCTGCGGCATTTGCAGCACCTCGCCGGACCGAATGTTCCACAGGATTTCCTGCGGACTATTTGGACTAGTCGCTTACCTAGTAATCTCCAAACCGTCATCGCATCGCAGGCGGACTCCGTCACTTCTGGCATTGGCTGACTTGGCTGATAAAGTGCATGAACTCGTGCCATCATCACCTCACGTTGCTGCGACCGACTCTTCGTCAGATTCCTTATTAGCCAAGATGGCTCAACAGATAGCCGAGCTCACACGTAAGGTGGAGGCATCATTCACCTGGACCTCAACCTTGGTCTTCGTCGGGATTTCCCGTGGCGCTTTATAGTGGCTGACGTCACTAAGCCTATCATTGGAGTAGACTTCCTCTCCTTCTATAATCTAATGGTGGACTGTCGGAATCATCGATTAATTGATAACAAGACATCACTATCGACATCAGCGGCAATAGCGACTTCTACGATCAGCATATCTTCAGTGAAAACCATATTTGGCGACTCAAAATACCACAAACTGCTCAGCAGTTTTCCGGAAATTACCCGACCTCCAGGCACACAGCGGACCCCACAGCACCAAACTGTTCATCACATACGGACACTGCCAGGACCGCCAGTTTCATGTACCCCGAGGAGATTAGCGCCGGATAAATTGAAAATTGCCAAACAAGAGTTCGAAGCTATGCTGAAGAATGGAACTGCTCGATCGTCGGAGAGCCCCTGGGCATCGCCGCTACACCTAGCTCCAAAGAAGGACAACGGGTGGCGACCATGCGGCGACTACAGGATGCTCAATGCCCGCACGATTCCGGATAGATATCCCATAAGACATGTGCAGGACTTTACCCATCACGTATCTGGTTGTACGGTGTTCAGCACCATTGATTTGGTAAAAGCCTACAACCAAATTCCAGTAAACCCGGAGGATATTCCAAAAACGGCGATCACTACGCCCTTCGGGATGTTTGAATTCCCATACATGACCTTCGGACTTCGAAATGCAGGTCAGACATTCCAAAGATTCTTTGACGAGATGACTAGAGACCTAGATTTCTGTTTTTGCTATTTGGACGATTTTCTGATCTGCTCACGTGACGAGGAAAGCCACATGGAACACCTAAGGCAAAATATTCAACAAGACTTCAAAAATTTGGAATGGTTATTAACACATCGAAATGCGTATCTGAAGTCACTTTTTTAGGCTATAATGTTTCTGCGCATGGTATAAAACCCCTCGATACAAAGACTCAAGCATTAAGGAATATCCAGTCCCCAAGAATGTCAAGGAACTCCGTAGATTTCTCGGGATGATCAATTATTATCGACGATTTATTCCAGGAGCGGCGAAGATACAAGCCCCTTTAAATACGCTATTGGCAGGCTCAGTCAAAGGTTCATCTCCCATTAATCTAACTGAAGGTCTTCTGAACGCGTTTGAGGAATGCAAATCAAGTCTTTGTCAGGCAACTCTTTTGGCTCACCCATACCTGAAAGCAAAATTGGGATTGGTAACGGACGCGTCGGACATGGCGATTGGAGCTGTCTTACAGCAGTTGAAGGACGGTGACTGGCAACCTTTGGCTTTCTTTCTCTCGTAAGTTGAGCCCATCTCAACAGAAATATTCTCCTTATGATCGAGAACTACTTGCCATCTACGAAGCCATCAAACACTTCCGTCATATGCTGGAAGCCCGTCACTTCACTATTTATACGGATCACAAGCCTATTTGTTTTGCGTTCCAGTCCCGTAAAGAGAACTGTTTCGCCACGCCAATTCAGGCACTTGGACTATATCGCTCAATTTACCACAGATATACAGCACATATCAGGCAAGGATAATGTGGTGGCGGATAGCTTATCAAGGATAGATGAGATAGCACAGCCCATAGATCTGACAGCTTTAGCGAAGTCCCAAGCATCAGACGCAGAACTTTTGAACCTGTTGGATAGCACAGAAATAGCGCTTAGACTCAAAAAGTTCAGTTGGACGGAGTTGATGTTCCCATTTACTGTGACATCAGCACCGGAAGCGAAAGACCGTTTGTAACCAAGTCATTTAGAAGGCAAGTTTTCATGAATACACATTCATTCAGTCACCCTGGCGCAAAAGCTTCTGCAAATCTAGTCGCTCAACGTTTCGTTTGGCCGGGGGTGAGAAAAAGATTGTAGAGAATGGACCAAAGCATGTCACGCGTGTCAATCTTCGAAAGTCACTCGACATACTTCGTCACCTCTTAGCACATTCAGTCTTCCCAAAGCTCGGTTTCAGGTCGTTCATATCGACCTCATCGGTCCTCTTCCCATATCAGATGGTTTTCGCTACTGCTTAACAGCGGTGGATAGGTTCACGAGATGGCCAGAAGCTTTTCCCATAGCTGATATGACAGCAGAAACTGTCGGGAAAACGCTGCTTCAAGGATGGATCTCACGTTTTGGATGCCCGTCCGAGATCATAACGGACCGTGGAAAACAATTTGAATCCAACTTATTCAAATATTTATCGGATATAACTGGATTCAAACATAAGAGAACCACTGCATACCATCCCGCATGCAATGGGATGGTAGAGAGAATGCACAGGCAGCTCAAAGCAGCAATCACGTGCCACAACTCAGCAACTTGGACTGAGTCATTACCACTGGTTCTTCTTGGAATCAGAAGTGCCATCAAAGAAGACTTGCAAACTTCTTCAGCCGAACTGGTCTATGGAGAGACGCTAAGGCTACCTGGAGAATTTTTCAATCCTAGTACAGTAACGACAACTGACATGAGTGATTTTATCGCGCGACTCCGCTCAATAATAGATAATATACGCCCCGTGCCAGCATCTCGACACTGTAACAAAAAATATTTACATTTTTAATGATTTGAAAACAGCAACTCATGTTTATCTACGGGATGACACCTGCAAACCTCCGCTCCAGCCAGCGTATTCTGGACCTTACCAGATTCTAGAAAGACAAAGAAAAAGTTTATAAGCTGTTAATAAGAGGAAAAGAACAAAATGTTTCCATTGACAGAATTAAACCAGCTTACCTGATCGCCAACGACGCTCCAGAGTTTCAGGAAACTGCATCGAAAAATAAAAACGAGAGACCTGAAAAGAAAAAAGAAAAGACAGTTATATTAACTGAAAAGGAAGATGAAAGCGCTGAAAAGCAATCTAAAAATAGAAATGTAAATGCAGATAGTAAGCTTTACCGGACGCGTTCCGGAAGAATCATCAAGCCTCTGGCCCACTATCGTCCGTCCTAGGACGGCCTCATGAGGGGGGTGATGTGGCGTGCCCACATATAAATACTTTTTATTTATGTTACTTACCTCTTTACTATTGTCTTTTCCACCTGCGCGCTAGGACAAGATTTCTTCTTCTGCGCAATGTCATGTGGTGTGGTGAACCCTTGTCTCTCACTAGTGCCAATACAAAAATTAGATGGACTAGATAGTTTTATTTACATACAATCCTAGCCCATAGTGTAAATGAAAGCTAGTCTTCAGCGTTTACACCAAAATATCAACGAGCAAGAACAACGAACCAAGAACTAAAATTCACGCACAAGAACGATGTTGATTTACATCAGACGAGCGAATGCTCATTCATGTCAATACTGGGGTTGGTAGCGCTTTGCTATGTCAGACTCTGACAGCAAAGTGCAGCATTTGTTATTTTGTCAACACTCAAAAGAAAAAAGGAAGAAACGTTGGTGGGTGACCAACACAATAATTTCCGAATTTTGAACAATATAAAAATACTTATGTATTTTTATATTGTTCAAAATTCGATCCCACAGACATCTGAGATTTAGGTAGGCTTGTATCATTAAAATATTTTTTTCTTGCGACCAATCCATAATTATATTGATAAGTATAGGTTTAATTCGCCAGAACACTAGAACGCTTTGAAGAGACCGCTTCGGGCTTCGCGAGCGCGTCCGAACACGAAAGAACGTTCTAAGCAGCTGTTCGCACGCTCTAGTGCCGTTTACATCAAGCGAGCGAGCATTCTTAGAATATTTTATAGAATCTCTGCGAACGCAGGCGCGTATACCTAATTTATACCTCCACACAACGCTCCATAGAGTTACGTTCGGGTATACAATAGAAATATATAATGACCGTGTTATGGATTCCAAAATATACCCGACCCCAACATTTTTCTAGGGTATACTTTAGAAAAGGACACTCCGTTTTGCTATACTATAATGTATACCCGACGTCATCATTTTTCTAGGGTATACTTTTATTTAAAACCTCCATTTTACTATAGTACGAGTATAATGGATACTATAGCAAAATGGTGCTAGTAGGTACTATATGAATATGTTGAAATCTTTTTGTATGGGCACAGAACTAATATAAGTACTACGTACAGAAAGGAAGCTCCTGCCCCTCCCGCAATATGGCAAACCCCGCACCTCCGCACTTCTCCCCCGTTCTTGACGTGTTACTGACGTGTTCACGGATATACAGTTTTATTTGTAGTAGTAGTAGGTATATTTGACGCCCTGTTTCTATGAAGCGCCCGCCCTGTGGTATGGAGCCAAATCTAAAAACTCAAAAAAAAGCTGTTCCTTTTACACCCGACTGCGCACAGTGCGAAGGAGGGTAATGTGTTTGTCAAATATATCGAAATTTCATACATACATACATACCTAAAAAGTGCAAGCTAATTATTAGAAAATAAAAACGCACTAAAATACATTTTAATATTCAAGTCATTTGGATACTATATGGGTATTCCATATAGGTTAAGTTTTATTGTATTATCTTTTCCTTAAAAGTACATACAAACATATAAGTTCAATACAATTTTGACATAGCCTTTTAACCTTTTAAAGCTCTTTTCTTTCGATTCCCAACTCGATAAGATTAATCAAATTTTATTTTTTCAGTCTGCTATTTATTCGTCGTCACATAGCCTATGTCACTCGGAGGAATGCAAGGAATCCAAAAATACCTTCAAATCCAAATCTGTTATGCCATTCAGGACTTATGGTGAAATAAAGAAACTTACATACATATAAACCCTGAAAACATAAAACTCAATGATCGGTTATAATTAGAGATGGGCATTTACCCGATAAATTTCCGAGACTCGGAAATTTATCCATTTATACCCATTTTTTCCCAGGAATTTTTAATTTACACCGGGTAAAAAATTAAAATCAATTAAAATGTTTGTAATTGTGATATTTTATAATATATCGTTAAGATTTATTAAGAAATAAAGTGTTTAAGGTAGTTACTATTCAGTTTTTAAATTAAGTACTGCGTAAAAATACTTATAAAGTGTACAATTTACGTTTTGGTTACAAAAAGACCTAACAAGATATATCTTAATTCTGACTCATTCGCAGCCAACTGGTTTTAGGCAATGAATGTTATGCCGGGGCGACGAACAAGTTTGCCAAATGCCGGAATTCTATTGAACGGCTAGGCGATCATCGAATCGTATGACCCGCCTTACTAGGCCAGATTATTACAAATGTCTGTAATATCAGTAATAATGAAAAACTGAATTTTAAATTAAAATGCAGCAAACTTAATTACTAACTCTCTCAAAAACACGATTGCATAAAACTTTCTCAATAGAAAAATATTGCGAAGTTCAAATCCTAATTCTAACTAATATTATAAATGCGAAAGTGAGTTTGTTTGTTACCTTTTCACGTTTTATCTACTCAGCCAATCTTCCTGTTTCACATAAACATAGTTGGAAGTACTGAGAAGGACATGGGATACTTTTCATCCCGGAAAAAGCACTGTTCCCGTGGGAAATTCACGCGGGCGAACCCGCGGGCAAATGTTAGTCTACTTTTTTGTTAATTCTACTTGAAACATCCATATACCGAATATGCATCATTATTTTCAAAATATTATTTGAATACATATGATTATAAATCTGTTGTTTTCGTTTTTTTAATATTTGAACCGAAAACAACTAGTTATTTATTTTCCTTATAATCAAAACATATCTAATATTTATACTTTAATTATTATTTTTAACAGTTTAAAGTAAATAAGGATAATTTACTTTCATTTTAATTTCTTCCCGGTATAAATAAAAAATATCGGGTATAAATTAATTTTTACCCATTCTACCCATTCTTTCCCATTTTTACCTTCCGGACATTTATCCAAGCGCCCATCTCTAGTTATAATACCCTCTAAACTGGCTTTGTATATCATTTTATACACTTTTCACACTAATAGGAACACAAACCCGAAAAGAAAGGGAGAAACGTTTAAAAAATTGAAATAAAATAGTTCAGTAAAATAAAAATAGTAACAGCAACGTCTAAAAGAATAGCTACTTACCAAATGATCCGTATCGTTGCGGTCGGGTGCGTTTTAAAATACCTACGCGCGAAATCCTAAATTATACCCCATATCAACACGCCCAGTGACGTCACAATTGTTAGGTAAAGGTATGCTTTTGAAGAATTACTTTTCAATTTCTGGATTCCAATATATACCCGACGCCAACACGTTCTGTGACGTCACGAGTGTTGTGTGGAGGTATACATTAGATATACGCAACGCAGGCAGAACAACGAAAGAATGCTCTATATCTGTTTACACTAAAAGAATTTGTAGAAGTGGGGATAGAATGAGCATTCGCTCGTTTGGTGTAAATGCACCTTCACGCAGATCACGCACGCACGTTCTTTTTAAAGTTTTATTTATATAATACTAGCGACCCGCCCCGGCTTCGCACGGGATATAAACCTTCCTCTTGAATCACTCTATCTATTAAAAAAAACCGCATCAAAATCCGTTGCGTAGTTTCAAAGATTTAAGCATACAAAGGGACATAGGGACAGAGAAAGCGACTTTGTTTTATACTATGTAGTGATGACAAGTTATGTACAGATACTTTGTTTGAGATCCTTCCTACTCTATCCTTCCTTTCCATTGTGTTGACTATCTATAGTATTGACACTTTTATTTCAAAAAACAAACGATATCGATAGTTTGTACTATTGGCTATCGATAGTATGACTATTTTTTCCAATGCAACGCTACTTTTCATAGCTTCAGAAAAGAAAATGTCAACTCCACATGTGGTCTTGACATGTCGACTTTTGTACGTCACAATCTGACATTTTACACAAGTAAACACCTAAACACATCTTAAAATTTTAATCTAAACTAAACACATGTTTTGTGGTGTGGAGTGGACTAAAACGTAGTGATTATATACTCTTTGGAGTGGACTGTGGTGCTTCTTTTTCTTTGAGCTTGGTGAAAAAGCGAATTAAATTCTGTTCTAAATACGTACTATGTTTTCATTTAGTAGTAGAGTAGTTAGTTGCTAAAATAGTGATTGCTCAGCCTAGAAACTTGTCGCAGTTATCGTTAACCCTACATATAGAATAGATTAGTCTAATTCACCCAAATGGATGCGAATGATGGCAAAGAGTTTGCAGAGCTTGGAGTAAAGTCATGGCTTATCAATCAACTATTCTCTTTAGGTAAGCTACAAATCTTTCACCAAGTTAGTGGCATTTGTCTTTGGTATCTTTATGCCTCCCAAAGGTACTTATTACTTCCATGATGCCTCCTTCACTGTGTCTTTATATTCTGTGCTTTTCAGGAATAAGAACACCAACACCCATTCAAAAAGGTTGCATATCGAAAATACTAGCAGGCCAAGACTGCATCGGAGCAGCTAAGACTGGTTCAGGAAAAACATTTGCGTTTGCTCTGCCAATATTGCAACATTTGGCAGAGGATCCTTACGGCATATTCGCACTAGTACTAACTCCAACTCATGAATTAGCTTACCAGGTACTACATTATTTTAATTATTTTTTATTTATGATTCATAATATAATTATTATTAATTATTTAATTTAATTTTGTCAAATTTGCTTAGATTTAGTTGGTGTTAATGGCAAAATATCATTTGCATATAAACTCCCGGAAATTACAGATTCTTTCTGGTACAATATATGAGAATTTGGTACTGACTACTGACTGGTACCAACCGATAACAAGCCCTAAGTTAAATATCCAAATGTCATACTCTGAAAGTTGCCATTTTAGGAAGTTGTCGTTCTTACCCTGAGGGTGAATATGGTCCTAGTATATTAAGTCTTTTAACTAAGCCCTTTCTTTATTGATATTACATGTAAAAATTGGTCAAACATTATTTTCTTAAAAATAAATAATGATAGCCCTTTCTTGTAATCTTCATCACAACTTATTTATTTTACAACAGATAGCAGACCAATTCAGTATTCTCGGACAGCCTCTGAAACTCCGAGTGTGCATAGTAACTGGAGGATCAGATCAACTTGAGGAGTCTCTGAAGCTGGCAAAGAAACCACACATAGTGGTAGCCATGCCTGGCCGGCTCGCAGACCACATCGCTGGGTGTGACACATTCTCATTGAAGAAGATCAAATATCTTGTTTTGGATGAAGCTGATAGGTATAGTCCTATTTTTTTTAGTTAGCTAACAGATCCAATTGCCGGGCAAAAGCCTCCCCTTTATTTCTCCAACTACTTCTATTGCTCACCAGTTGTTGCCACTGAAAGGCAACCTTTAATTAGTCCTATATCTTTTTTTATTGAATTTATTTTGTATTTTCGGATTTTTCGATGTCAGTGTAGCAAGAAAATGGGACTGGCAAAGGAAAGGTGTAAATTGGAAGAAAATGAATAAGGAGAGACCAATACCCTTGACCAAATATTTTTTTTTTAATTTAAAGACTACTTCATTATTTAGGTCTCTAATCTCTATCTAGTCCTATTTATTATCTTAAGTGATCTTAATGGGAACACAGGAGAACAAAAAACCAGAAATATAGGACATAGACATAACATTTTCCTGTGCCATAACAAAAGTAGTGTGCACTATTTCAAGTTATTTTAACATACATGTCTTCATAATCTTTATAAAAGCCAGGCCAAATCTCACTACAACTATTTTAGAGTATGGAAAATGCAGGCCTCTACCAAAACCTTTTTCCTGTGGGGATAGGCAGAGACTAGCAATTTCCACTTGCTACGATCTACATTCATCACTCCCTTCATACATGCTCGCCGGTTATGGGTGTTCCTAATATCTCCCTTTTTAAAGTCTGCAATCTGATCATAGTGCTATTATTTTAAGTTTTCTTTTTTCTTGCAGGCTTTTCAGTGAGTCGTTCCAGGATGATCTAGAGACGATATTTAACTCATTGCCAAAGAAAAGACAGAATCTTCTGTTTTCAGCCACAATCACAGAGAATGTTAAAGAATCTAAGTTGTTGCCATTGAACCAGGATGTAAGTGTTTATACAAAGTGTTTTAAAATCAATTTTAAAAGATCTATATGAGTAGTCTTCAAAATTCTACTGAGGTTCTGGGTGAAATGAAAGAAACGGAAACATAAAACTTTTGATTTACTTTACTTTTTAGGGTTCCGTAGTCGACAAGGAACCCTTATAAGATCGTTCAGTCCTAGTTTTATTGAAGAGAAAACTTCTTTACGAAAACCAACTTTGTTTTGTGGATAGCTTATTCATGTGAAGTCATTGATTTAAGTGACCTCGCTGTAATGAAGTTTTGCTTCTGTCATGTAATCTTAAGCACACACCAATTCTTTTTACCTTTTTCTTTTCAATTTTTTTTTTTCAATTCCTTTGTATTTCATTAATTAATTCGAGATGTGTGACGTATTTCAGCAACTCTACACATGGAAAGAGACAGACGAACAGCTAACCGTCTCTACATTAGACCAGCGCTACGTGGTGTGCCCGGCGTATGCCCGCGACGTCTACCTCGTGCAGACGTTACGCAAGTACCGCGAGACCAAGCCCAGTTCGCATATCATCGTGTTTACTGACACTAAGAAGTGAGTAGAACAAATTGCAGGATTAATACTGCGATGTTATACCCAGAGGCGTAGCTATTGCCGCTCATGTTAGGGGCTACAAAGATACGGGGGCTACAGTCTCCTCGCAGAATAGGGGACCGGACAAGGTATGAGAATTAATGAAAATATGTAATTTTATGATAGAATACATATAATTAAACACATTTTGCGACTTTTCAGCACGAGTTTATTCTCCAGAGCTAATTTATTTGAGTTCAAACTTTTAGGGAAAGTCCATTTTCTACGCGTGACGTCATATGAATGTACGTTTAGTTAGGCGCGTTTTGGTATCGTCCAAACATTGCTTAAAAATGTGAATTGTTTTTTGCTACATCTTGGGAAATACTTTGGTTATGGATGTGATTCTTTTACGGATGATTCTATTATTGTGAGATATTTCAAAGAAGCTTCAAAAAAAAGTGGTCCGGTCCCCTATTGCTCAAAATGTTCCGTAGTTGCAAAATGTCTCATCATTGATTTGTTTTTTACTATTTTCCTAACCGTACTGTACTGTATTGAAATACACGTGTGTAGTTTATTGCAACATGACATTAAAAACCTTCGCCTTCGGTTTGTTAATGTCAGCTTGCATACAATAGCTTACTTACCAACCTTGCATCATCATTATCATCCATATATATCATCTATATTTTAAACTTGATTTAAGGGAATGTCAAGTCCTCTCAATGATGCTGAATGCAATCAGTATGGACAACGTATGTCTCCACGGCTTCATGAGGCAAAAGGAACGGGTGGCAGCCCTGACCCAGTTCCGGAGTAACCTCAAGTGTACACTGGTGGCTACCAATGTGGCTGCTAGGGGCCTGGACATACCTACTGTGGATCTGGTGGTCAATCACAAGCTACCGTTGGAGCCTAAGGAATATATTCACAGGTGAACCAAATCGATATACTAACATAGTTCCGGAGTAACCTCAAGTGTACACTGGTGGCTACCGATGTGGCAGCTACGGCCCTGGACATACCTACTGTGGATCTCGAGGTCAATCATAAGCTACCGTTGGAGCCTAAGGAATATATTCACAGGTGAATCAAATCGATATACTAACATAGTTCCGGAGTAACCTCAAGTGTACACTGGTGGCTACCGATGTGGCAGCTACGGCCCTGGACATACCTACTGTGGATCTCGAGGTCAATCATAAGCTACCGTTGGAGCCTAAGGAATATATTCACAGGTGAATCAAATTAATATACTAACATAGTTCCGGAGTAACCTCAAGTGTACACTGGTGGCTACCGATGTGGCAGCTACGGCCCTGGACATACCTACTGTGGATCTCGAGGTCAATCATAAGCTACCGTTGGAGCCTAAGGAATATATTCACAGGTGAATCAAATCGATATACTAACATAGTTCCGGAGTAACCTCAAGTGTACACTGGTGGCTACCAATGTGGCAGCTACGGCCCTGGACATACCTACTGTGGATCTGGTGGTCAATCACAAGCTACCGTTGGAGCCTAAGGAATATATTCACAGGTGAACCAAATCGATATACTAACATAGTTCCGGAGTAACCTCAAGTGTACACTGTTATACCAATGTAGCAGCTACGGCCCTGGACATGCCTACTATGGATCTCGAGGTCAATCATAAGCTACCGTTGCGAGCCTAAGGAATATATTCACAGGTGATTCAAATCAATATTTTCCTAATATTATAAATGCGGAAGTGTGTTTGTTACCTTTTCACGCGTTTTGTCTACTGAACCAATCTTCCTGAAATTTCGCATACTACAGAGAAATACTGAGAAGGACATAGGATCCTTTCATCTCGGAAAAAGCACTGTTCCCGTGTAAAATTCACGCGGGCGAAGCCGCGGGCAACAGCGAGTACTTACATAACTAAATACACGAATCGTAAAGGCAAATTGAGAAAAATCTAGTAACCAGAAATATTGTTTACATGTGATTATACTTCACATAAGTAGGTTAGGTATACATTTTTTTTTGTTTTTTTTTTTTTTTGTAGCTATAATATGTCCCACTGCTGGGCAAAAGCCTCCCCACTCTCTTTCCATGTGTCCCTATCTGTGGTCTTTTCTATCCACTTTCTGTCGAATGCAAGTTCATCCGACCATCAATAAACTAACCACTGTTTTTGTTAGAATTTTTGTTTTTATTAAACAGGGTGGGAAGAACAGCGCGCGCCGGCAGGAGCGGGATGGCGATATCTCTCATCACGCCGTACGACATCCTGCGGCTCGGGGAAATAGAGGAACAGATCAAGACCAAACTCACGGAGTACAAAATTGACGGTAGGTAATAATCATTCGTAATGTAACCTATATCTTTATCATGAACTAGCTGTTGATGTTGTTAAAAAAGTATACTTATTTTATGTTTTTATTACAAACTTTGACTCCCAATTCAGCCACATGGAGGTTGAACATTTTTGAAAAAAAAGTAGCCTATGACCTGGATCTTCAACTATATCCATACTAAATTTCACCTCAGATTTCGCATAATTTTTATACTAAATCTTTTTATCTATTTAGCTAGCGCCCCGCCCTGTCTTCGCACGGGAGATACACATACAGGCATAACGTTGCTTGCTATTGGTGTTTTTGAAATCGGTTCAGTAGTTCCGAAGATTACCCCCTACAAACAAACTCAAACACTTCCTATTAATAATATTAGTGTCCGTAAAATTTGAGTGCATTTGGCCTGAGTTGGTTTTTTTTGTTTGGTTGGTTTGGCCCACGAAGTAGGTAAAGAGAGGAGGTGCGCATAGGCATTTTACATATGAAAGACAGTGTCCGCATTGGGAGGGGAGCGGGGGACGTATACTTACCGTAGACAGAAATTAAAAAATGAACTCTTATTGGATAGACGTACGACTTATTTTAACAAACTGTATAGCCACCTATTGGCCAGTAGCAGAATTATTTTCGCAAACTGTTTTATCAATTCTCTTGAGTTCTGCTATTACTCACTAGATGGCTGTACTGACAGGCGCGTATCCACCGCTGTGGGAATAATTACGTAAAAATACTTACGAGTGAAAATATATATTTTTATCGCGTGATTCCTTGTTGTGTTGTTACTTTTACACATCACAATACAGCACTTCATTGTTAATGAGCACAATCTAAAATTTCGCGTAACTTCGACACGTTTGCGGCACGTGTTGACACTGAAGTGAACTCCGCGAATGCGACAATAGTGACGTCTGGTGGCAAATAGTTAGAAGCCTCAAGTTGGTCGACTGGGGACAGGTCTACTAGCTTATGAACAGCTCTTCTTCATATGTACTCTGTGGTTTGGCCGGTTTAGATACCATAGATCAGTTGCGCTCATCTATGGTATCTTAACTGTTCATGCGCAAAATGTCGCTTTCACATAATGTCCTGAAAGAGACATTTTGCGAAAGAGGCATTTTGCGACTAGGGGACCTTTCGCGAAAGAGGCATTTTGCGCATGAGCATCTAAACCACCGTTCACTTGTTTCAGACGACGAGGCAGTGAAAGTGTTCACCACAGTGAGCGTCACCCGCCGCGAGCAAGAGGCGCAGTTGGACAACGAGGAGTTCGAGCAGAGGAAGCGGAACTATCGCATCAAGCGGTGGATCCAAGCGGGGTGGATCCTGACGCTATGGAAGAAGGGTGGGTGGCTTGATTTTAACACCCGAACACACCTCGGACACTTCATACAACATACAAATCAATGAGCGATTTAATGACAGATCAAATTAAGGAAAAATATCGATGTAATAAAATCTCAATAGATAGCGTTTTACGAAAGCCGAGTCGTAAAAATGGCTGTACCTATATTGTGCGTTTTTTCTTGTCAACTAGAGGCAGAAAAAAATCACCTAACAGTTTGATTGGTATTACGTTGCACAAATCCAAATATTGATACTTTTTACGTGTTTTTTTTATTAGGTTTTATTTCAAAGAAATGCCAATTCCGTGCATTGTTGATTTCTGTACGGACTCGCCTTTTACTAAGCGCCATCAATTTAGTAGGGCTGCTTGCGTGTCGTACTTATCAATCAAAATGGCGTGAAAAGTGCGCCGATTACGCGTCAGCCTTCGATCAAGTGTCAGTGATGTCTACAACGAAGAGCGGGGTGGGGTGCGGTATTTGAAATGAGTGCGGGGCGGTGAGTGGCTGTTCTGTACTTTATTAGTTTGTTTGAAGGCGCTAATCTCGGGTTCGGTTGAAAACCTCTTTCTGCGTATGATAGCCTGTCTGCACAGTTATAGGCTGTCCAGAATATTAAATTTCCCACAGGAGCGAAGCCGCGAAGAGTAGTTAGTATCATAATACTGTGTCTTGTCTGTCTAAAAACGAGTAAAAAAATCACACGGATTTATTCCTTACAGATTGGAAGAAATGCGCCGTAAAAGAATAAAAGCGGCGAAGAAAGCGAAATTAGCAAAAATAAAACAACTACAAACCCAATTGAAAAAGAATGAAGTAGGACAGAAAGACGAAAACCGGCTGCAACCGACAGAGACGGAAGATATCGACGCGTCCATCAAAGATGGCCTCAAAAAAGTCAATAAGAGTCTGATGAAGAAAGATAACAGATTTAAAAATGTCATCGGAAAGATAAGCAGGATTAAACGAAAGGCAGACAGCGTTAAAGAAGTTAAAACCGAAAACTTGCCTAGGAAAAAGAAGAAAATTACTGGAAATAAATAATTGTTCGGTATTTGTTCTTTTCTTTTTACATCTATTCTATGAGTGCCCAATTTTGCAGGAGCAAAAAATCTCTCTTATGGCAAAACAAAGACAAATAATAAACTTAAATAATAAAATAAACAGCAATCCTAGAAATCTCGAAAATGACACCCAGTTTGCTGTATTGAAAAAATAATGTGTCTTTAGATCAAAATTAAATGTAGCTTTTTATTTTTTCGCTAGCCATTCATGTCTCACTGCTGGGCTGCTAAAGCCTCCCTTAATTCTCTCCACTCATCTCTGTCCTTCGTCTTTTCCTTCCTATTCTTATCGAATCCCTTCAAATCATCGGACCATCTTTGCTTTCGGTCTCTCTTCCTATAACCATCGGGTGGAATCCAGTAAGTTCATGTTACAAACATTGTAAAACTTAGCGGCTTTTTCGTCAACATTATCAAAGGCGTCGGAGAACTGACATCCTTTGATGGCAGATACATAAAAATGTGTATTCCAAAAATTATAAAATTCTCTATTAACTGGATTGAAATATTTTCAGGTATCGAAGAAAATAAAAGAACGTTTAAGTAGATAATAATTTATTTTATACATTTGTAAAATTACATTTAAATACAACAATAATTTCGTAAGCAAAGTTCGTATCGATGGCAAATCATTTGGCACAAAATTTAGCCGAAAAGCTGTGTAGACATTTTCAGTTGTATCCTTCAATCGCTTCATAGTTTGCTATATCAAACATCAACAAATTATTGATTTATTGCACATGATATCTTAAAACCCCCGTAATATACGTCAGTCTGTGCGTAGGAGAGATTTTAGAAGCCTAAAAGATGCCACAATGTTTTTCAATTTGTCTGTATGTTTGTACGCAGATTACGCAGAAAAGATTTAATGAAAAATTCAGTTGCATCTGTGACATTACTCAGTAAATCCCAAAAGGACGAAGTCGCAAAAAAAGCTAGTGTTACCATAGGTGAAGCTTTACGTGCGACAGAGATGGATTTGTCGCTCTCCCTCGCTACGACTTCGCATGACGCAGTGTAATTGTGCATTTTGAATTTGATACTTAAATCTTGCATGATAAAGTTCAATATGCAATGTGCATTTGTAACTATATTATTACATGGCGCGTAAGTCTGCCGATTGGCGTTTTTATATTTTCTCCTTTATAGCGATGAAGTAATAAAATAAGGAATATTTTGGTAATGATTTAACCAAAAAAACAGTACCTAATAAAAAAAAATACAATTTTCGTGACCTATCTCTATAAATGCTAGCGTACGACCTACGTGCCAAGTGCTTCTGAAAATGGACAGACCACAGTGTAGTATACAGATGTATGTCGGAGGCATCAGGTGGTCGCAACTTCAACGGAAAAAACTGATCCACGAAACGGAGTAGTCTTTTGATGGCCGACTATTTCCATTTCATTCGTTCCCGCAGTTCCTCGCATCTCTATCGGTATCTCTGTTTTGACATTTGTATCTGATACTTTTTTGTATGGGAGTCCCGTTTCTTATAACGTAGTGATTACATTCTCTTTGGGAGGCATGTACAAAGTGACATTATGAATAACTTAAATTTGACTTATCATTTATTCATCATAGTGGTTGTATGTATAGTTAGTACCTATCGATATAAATAAAAACTGGGTCTGTCCATCAAAAACAATCACAATTTCAAGTGTAAATTTTGATTTATACACATAATTGTACTTTCTATCAAACACTATTTCGATTTTATTAATTATTTATACTATCGGCAAAACGTATATGAATTATAAATGATTTCACAAGTAATATATACTTTGTATGTATTTTTAACATTATAAGTGCAAATTACTACGCGTTTTAAATTACCTATGTCAAAATTTACACTTGAGAACTAATTTATCCTACTATTTGACGCACCATTGAAATATCTGCATTTTTCATACAATATACTATGTAATATAAAATCTATGCAATAACAGTTCCTCTACAGATATATTAAAATGTAATATCACTTAATGGAATAACAATGTCACAATTAAATATGTCCAGTGTTGCCAATCATAAAATTAACAAGTCGTTTTTGAGCAAATAAAAAAATACGTTGAAATTAGAACACAAAGAATTAATAAATAAGTAATCAAATTATTTCAGCCAGTTTATAAGTAGTATTTACATTTTTAAATATATTATATTTTTTTATCTGGCAATAATACTTTAAAAGTTATACGTACAAAAAATACATACGGACAAAGCGCTAGTGTAGTCATTTGTTTATATTTAGTGTATCGATATTTTATTATTTAAAGTATTTTTTCGTCAAGAATAGTTATATTAGCTTAAATCAGACGTGCTACTTTTAATCCCGTATGAAACAGTAAAATTATGATCTAAATTCCCGTTAAACGTAATTTAAGATCTATGCAATAACAATTCTTCTACACGTATATTCATATTAAAATGTAATGAAACCGTTTTACTTAACCACAAAAATCGCTGTAACATATTTATCACAGAATGAAAAATATATTGGGGTATAGGCCCTTGATTGTGACGCAGCAAGTGGGACTTCAAGGCCAACCTGCCATTGAAATTTTTAAACTTAAATACTTTGTAATTGCGGACATAAATTTGCGTAAAATGAAGGTGTAATTTGTTCGTATGTGCAAACTTCAAATTGGCGGATTCAAGGGCGGATCCAAGATTTTCTGGGAGGGGCGGGCATGGCGCTAGTAAGTGCAACAAATCGACATGGATGCTGCAGATGGAACTGTTAGAAATAAACTTGTCAGAAACGATTACAGAAAAGTTTCACAAAATTCTGTTATTTTAACAACTCTGATCTTAATTTGATATGTACTGTTATGGAACCTCCCTCCACAGTAGGTATACAAAATAGCAGTCTGATTTCTGTGATGTTTCCCAATCGGGATAGAAAAGTAGTACATCTATAACTTTCGGATAATTTAATAATACAAAGTTGTCAAACGCATAACGCACCTGATGGTAAGCGGTTACCGCACTGTCGTGACAGTAGCCGTTTATTCCGACATCTGAAGGAGAGAGTTGATGGCTGCATCCTTGTTGCCCCTGTTGGCTTCCAACACTGACTTGATCACCTCTTTCTCCATACTTGGGAACATCTCTTGGATCTGGAGATTAAAGATAAGATAGTTTTAGATATAATATAAATTACAAATACCTCCGACTTCACGTTGAAAAATGCTAATTACTCCTAAACGACTGAACCTATTTTGTTTGTTCGTTTGTAAACTCTACTGCACATACTCTCTCTCTCTCTCTCTCTCTCAGCCGAAAGACGTCCACTGCTGGACAAAGGCCTCCCCCAAGGAGTTCCATAACGACATCCGCATCCATGCGCATACACACAAGAAAAATACAAAACATAGTGAAACAAAAAGAGAGGTGTACAATGGCGGACTTATCCCAAAAAGGGATTTCTTTTGATGAATCATGGCTAGGAGAGTGTTCACTCTCTATCAAGTCAGCTTTTAAACAAAAAAACTGGATTAAAATCCATTCATCTGTTTAGCAGCTATGATGTCACAGACAGACATAGAGATACACAGACACGTCAAACTTATAACATCCCTCTTTTTGGGTAGGGGCTTAAAAATAAACATACAGGGTGAATTCTAAAACATTGGAAATCTACTGGTGAAAGTACTCACGAATATGAGCAACTGCGGTGGCTTGATGATGATGTGTCTGAGTTTGTAACTGACCTGTAGCAACTGTTCCTCGGTTATCGGCGGCGGTTGCTGCTGCTGCAGTCGCTACTGCTGCTGCGGTGGCTTGATGATGATGTGTCTGAGTTAGTTACTGACCTGTAGCAACTGTTCCTCGGTGACCGGCGGCGGTGGCTGCTGGCAGTCGCCAGCTGCTGTGGTGGCTTGATGATGATGTGTCTGAGTTAGTTACTGACCTGTAGCAACTGTTCCTCGGTGACCGGCGGCGGTTGCTGCTGCTGCAGTCGCTACTGCTGCTGCGGTGGCTTGATGATGATGTGTCTGAGTTTGGAACTGACCTGTAGCAACTGTTCCTCGGTTACCGGCGGCGGTTGCTGCTGCTGCAGTCGCTACTGCTGCTGCGGTGGCTTGATGATGATGTGTCTGAGTTTGTAACTGACCTGTAGCAACTGGTCCTCGGTTATCGGCGGCGGTTGCTGCTGCTGCAAACGCTACTGCTGCAGCTGCTGTGGTGGCTTGATGATGATGTGTCTGAGTTAGTTACTGACCTGTTGCAACTGTTCCTCGGTTATCGGCGGCGGTTGCTGCTGCTGCAGCTGCGGTGGCTTGATGATGATGTGTCTGAGTTTGTTACTGACCTGTAGCAACTGTTCCTCGGTGACCGGCGGCGGTGGCTGCTGCTGCAGTCGCTACTGCTGCTGCGGTGGCTTGATGATGATGTGTCTGAGTTTGTAACTGACCTGTTGCAACTGTTCCTCGGTTACCGGCGGCGGTTGCTGCTGCTGCAGTCGCTACTGCTGCTGCGGTGGCTTGATGATGATGTGTCTGAGTTTGTAACTGACCTGTTGCAACTGTTCCTCGGTTACCGGCGGCGGTTGCTGCTGCTGCAGTCGCTACTGCTGCTGCGGTGGCTTGATGATGATGTGACTGAGTTAGTTACTGACCTGTAGCAACTGTTCCTCGGTGACCTACGGCGGTTGCTGCTGCTGCAGCTGCGGTGGCTTGATGATGATGTGACTGAGTTAGTTACTGACCTGTAGCAACTGTTCCTCGGTGACCTACGGCGGTTGCTGCTGCTGCAGCTGCGGTGGCTTGATGATGATGTGACTGAGTTAGTTACTGACCTGTAGCAACTGTTCCTCGGTTACCGGCGGCGGTGGCTGCTGCTGCAGCTGCGGTGGCTTGATGATGATGTGTCTGAGTTTGGAACTGACCTGTAGCAACTGTTCCTCGGTTACCGGCGGCGGTGGCTGCTGCAGCTGCTGCGGCTGCAGTTGCCATCGCGCACGCGCATATTCTCCTTAATGACATCAAGCCACCTCTTCTTGGATTTTCTGTAGACATATTGTTCCCGATGTGACTGAGTTTGTTACTGACCTGTTGCAACTGTTCCTCGGTGACCGGCGGCGGTGGCTGCTGCAGCTGCTGCGGCTGCAGCTGCTGCTGCAGCTGTCGCTGCTGCGAGTGCTGCGCGGCGTGCGCGTACGCGAGCTGCTGCGTGTACTGCGGGTACACGGGCATGGCCGCGTAGCCTGCCCCCGTGCTCGGCACCACCAGCATCGGCGGGAATGTAGGCACGGCCGGGCCCATCTGGGGATACATTAATAAACATTCGTTTTACACAACTGGTTGTGAAACTCAGTTGCCATGGCGGCCGAAAGGTTTTTTTGTACATTATTTTTACACGACTGACCAAAAACAGAGTGTGATGTTTTCAGGGTTCATGCGGTGGTGGCCAAGTGGTAATGACATCCGTCTGAGGTCGGATAGGAACTGGGTTCAAATCCTACCTGTGTCACATGAGTTTGCAGACCAATCTGACTCATGTATGGTAGTTTTCTCATAGACCACCACCTGCTCCCGGTGTAGGAAAACATCGTGAGGAAACCTGCACATTGGCTGTTTAGTTTACTACGGCTGCTGCCACTAGATCGCGGTAGTCGTATAAATCATGACAGATGCCTTTAGGCAACTTGAATAAAATCTGACACCAGTGTTTTAGAATAACACACTAAAACACACTCGATAAGAAGAAGGGTTCCTGTATGTATAAATGTAAGTTTCTTTATCTCACTATAAGACCTGAAAGGCTTACGACTGACCAAAAAAGGAAGTGTTATGTTTTCAGGGTTCATGTATGTTGGATTTTGTTATAAGGTATTTTTAGATTCCTTGCATTCCTCCGAGTAACATAGGCTATGTAAATTGTCAGTAGTGTTTTAATTTTTTAAATAATCAGCTTGTTTTCAACTATCTGTCACGCCTATGGGACAATAAGTAGTATCACAGAATACTATATACTATCGTAAGTAGTATGTTTAAAGTGCAGGCCTCTATTGGCATGCTCAGAATGCGACCTTTGTCACATCCTACTTTATATTATACTAGCGCCCCACCCCAGCTTCACACGGGAGGTACAAACATATATTGTAGCCTATGGCAAGAATTTTTGAAATTGGTTCATAAGTCCTGAAGATTACAAACCCCCCTACAAACAAACTCACGAACACTTTTTCTTTATAATATCAGTATGATGTATTAGTACGATAGTACGAAGTATGATAACTTACTGCATAGCTGAGTACCAGGTTGATCATCCCTTCCAAGCCGTCTCCCTGCTTTCCATTCAGGGGGTACCAGTCTTCGTGTGTCTCTCCCTGGAATACAGAATCACGTCTTTATGTCTTACGGGGTAGACAGAGCTAAGAGTCTGACTTCAATGCATTATATGATAAGCATGATCGCATCAGCACGTCGACAAGTTTTGACGATCTCCGTGGCCCAAAGGTCATCACTTTGGACTGTCACACCGGAGGTCCCGGGTTCAATCCCCGGATCACAATGCACGTATATTAACACGTATGTTTAACGTTTAAGACGAGGTCCAACCTGAGCTGCAAAAAACAAAATTCATATGCGCTTAACCGCGCCGTGTGCGCGTTGCAATAAGATAGTTTTTTGCACAACACAATGTTCTACTTTCGTTGGCAGGATCGAACAGATTTTGTACCGATTTAGCAACTATTTCTCAAATATCTTTAAAAATATTAGTCTAAAAACAAAAGTGCTCGATTAAAACTTTAATATAGTATATATTTTAACTAATTATATGAAAATACTAGATGTCGCGTGCTGCGCGAGGTGCAAGCACCTCGCGTGCTGTGCAGGGCATTGCACGAAAAATTTTAGGGAAATTATGAAAAAGTCATCTACAAAGAAATGTTGTCGGTTGGGATTAGGTGAAGAGCCGAAAGGCTGCTCTGTCTTTTGCTCTCTGCTGTTAAAACGCAGCTCGGCCTACGGCCTCGCTTGCCCCGGCTGGAGGAGGAGCTCGGCCTCCGGCCTCGCCTCGCCTCTCGGATTCATATACGCAGCTCGGCCTGCGGCCTCGCTTGCCGCGAGAGCCTCGGCCTTCGGCCTCGCTTGCCGCGAGAGCCTCGGCCTTCGGCCTCGGCTTCCCGGCTGGTGACTCGAGGTATGAGTTGTCATCATCACGTCATCCATGAATGGCTGGGCCTTCGGCCTCGCCCAATTCTTTTCGCACGAGACGGAGCTCGGCCTTCGGCCTCGCCTGGACGCAGCTCGGCCTGCGGCCTCGCAGGCGCAAGCTTCGGCCTCCGGCCTCGCTTGCCGCGGAGCCTCGGCCTTCGGCCTCGGCTCCCCGGCTGGTTACTGGGGGTTCGGGATGAAATGAAGAAGTCATCCATAAAGACGGATGGCTCGGCCTGCGGCCTCGCCCAATTCTTTTCGCACGGGACGGAGCTCGGCCTTCGGCCTGCCTGACGCAGCTCGGCCTGCGGCTCGCTTGCGCGGCTCTTTATTATGCTCTCTGCTGTTAAAACGCAGCTCGGCCTACGGCCTCGCTTGCCCCGGCTGGAGGAGGAGCTCGGCCTCCGGCCTCGCCTCGCCTCTCGGATTCAGATACGCAGCTCGGCCTGCGGCCTCGCTGTTGCGGGAGCCTCGGCCTTCGGCCTCGGCTTCCCGGCTGTTGACTTGGGGTATGAGTTGTCATCCATGAACAGCCTGGCCTGCGGCCTCGCCCAATTCTTTTCGCACGAGACGGAGCTCGGCCTTCGGCCTCGCTTGCCGCGGAGCCTCTGGCCTCGCTTGCCTGGTGACTTGAGGTATCAGTTGTCATCATCAAGTCATCCATAAAGGAGGATGGCTCGGCCTGCGGCCTCGCCCAATTCTTTTCGCACGAGACGGAGCTCGGCCTTCGGCCTAGCCTGGACGCAGCTCGGCCTGCGGCCTCGCAGGCGCAAGCTTCGGCCTCCGGCCTCGCTTGCGCGGCTGGGGAGGAGCCCGGCCTTCGGCCTCGCTCCTGCCCCCAACCCTCGATTTGAACGCAGCTCGGCCTTCGGCCTCGCTTACCGCGGAGCCTCGGCCTTCGGCCTCGGCTCCCCGGCTGGTGACATGGCTGGCCCATACAAAACTATTCGAAAAAAAAAATTAAAAAAAAAAGCACCTGTCAGTCTGGGGTCCCACGGTCATCCTCTACGATATTGTCTATGACAGGAAACCTCTGCGAGTCCGTTTTCCCCCTAAAAATCCCCAGTCAAGTTTGTATGAAAAAAAAAAAAAGTCAAAAAAGCCATAAACTAACACCGGCTGTGGTAGTCGCCCAGGGTTCTCTATGACATTTGGTCGAGCACCCCCCACCTATCTATTATAGTTTCCGCGGGCAGTAGGGGTACCCGGTCCAGAACTGCTCCAAGTTCCACTTTCGTATTTTTCCCGGTGCCTCCTCACCCCCCTCCACACTTCCCCATCATTACTTTTTCCCAGTTCCGAGTTCCGTAGAACAAACTAATTATGTCAGTCAGTCAGTCAGTGGTATTGTAGCTTTATATATATAGGCCCAACCGCAGGAAGCTCGGCCTTAGGCCTCGCTTCCTGCTGGTTGTTCCCGAATATATATATATATATATATGTTATCGCTGAAAATTGTAAGTTCCATGACTTGAAAGCTGAAATTTTTTCTAAATTTTCGGTGTATTTATGAATATAAATAGTAATAAGTTAGAGTTCATTGAAAGTACCACATTTTTAGGAATAACATTAGATTCTAAATTACAATGGGGTGCTCACATTTCTAATTTGTCTAAAAAACTGAGCTCCGCGGCTTATGCTGTAAGACGAATCAGACAACTGACGGATGTGGCAACTGCTAGGTTGGTTTATTTTAGTTATTTCCATAGCCTAATGTCGTATGGCCTATTACTTTGGGGAGCAGCAGCCGATATACAAACAATTTTTATACTTCAAAAAAGAGCGATTCGTTTTATTTACAGATTAAGAAAAAGAGATTCACTCAGAGATTTCTTCAAAGATATAGATATTTTAACCTTACCATCCCAATATATTTTTGATAACATTATGCATGTTAGGAAAAATATTTCGTCTTTCAAAAAAGTTTGTGATGTCACAGATATATCCCTGAGAAACAAACATAACTTGTACGTTCCAGGGCACAGACTGGCTAGGGTTAGGAAATCATTTGTGGGAAACTGTATACGCTATTATAATAAAATACCAAAATCTGTCCTTGATATGCCTGACAATAAATTTAAACATTATATTAAGGAGACACTTTGTAAGAAGGCATATTATACGACGGATGATTATGTAAATGACAAAAATGCGTGGCCCGAGCCTGGTACAGTGACCTCCTAAGACTGTCATATTACTCTCTAGGTACTTTGTGTACTTTTACCTTTTTCAATGACATTTTATTTTATTAATTTATAATTTTTATTAATTTATAAATTTGACATTTAATATATATACTCAATGTATATTCGTCCACATATACAGTTATTTAATTGTAAGACATATGTTGTAAAGTGACGTCTTTGGAGAAAATGCAGCAGTGGAGTTTGTTGCGCCGCCTCTTCTCCACTTGCGCTTTGGAGGCGGTGGTAAACTTAGCTTTAAGTAATTTTATGACGTCAACTAACTAAAAAATAAGAAAGTGACGATTTATAAGTGCTATTTTTAAGCCAATATAAATAAAAATATTTGACTTTGACTTTGACTTTGAATTAATTAAGCCGAAAATATGTATTTTTATTAAAAAGTACACGATTGAAACCTTAATAAACATCATAATCTATATCCTGTATTATTTTTTCACTTCGTAATTAAACTCTAATTAGGAAAATTTCTTCATTAAAAATTACAATTTTTTCGAATGTGTGCTACGACATGGCCTTAAGAGTTGACGCCGGGTGGTAACAGAGTGGATAAAAAGCTAAAAATGCAGCAGTGGAGTTTGTTCCGCCGCCTCTTCCCACTTGCGCTTTAGAGGCGGTAGTAACCTTAGCTTTAAGTTATTTTCTGACGTCAACTATCTAATTTATTTTATTAGTAATTGAGTTTGCTAGTAAAACACAACTCACGTTAAGCACAGCTGGTGGTATGGTGATGTGCGCCCAGGCGATAAGCTCGTCCATAGTGAATGAACACTCGTCGAAGATTTCAGGTATACCGAGTTGACACCCGGTGGTAACAGGCTGGTAACATAATTATATCTTATTACTTCGCTCCCGTGGGAATTTTGGGATAAAAGTACTATATGTGCCTGGTATTTTTCTAGCCTGTGTACAAAATTTCATTAAAATTCATCCAGTACCTAGACGTTGCGTGATTGAGTAACAAACTCATACATTGTAACGGTGACGAATCATTTCGCACGGTGACAATTCATATTTTCGCATTTATTGACATTACTAGCATCGGCCAGGGACTTTGTTTCAGAGGGAATTTCGGAAAATCCTCTCTTAGTGCTTCCCTACAATCCCTAAGGAACGTACATGCCAAATTCCAGCTTCCTACATACAGAAGTTTAGGCTGTGCGTTATCTGTCAGTCACTCGGTAAGGGAAGAATTTTATACATATTGATTTGATTAATTTTATTTACCAAAAATAGGTACAAAAGGAATTGGAATGAAACCTTGAATTCCTAATTTATTCCATACTAGCTGCGCCCTGGGGCTTCGCTCCCGTGCGAATTTCGGGATAAAAAGTACCCTATGTGCTATTCCCGGTATTTTTCTACCCGTATACCAAATTTCATCGAAATCCGTCCAGTAGATTTTGCGTGATTGAGTAACAAACATCCTCACATACTCTTCACAAGCTCAAATTCAAGCTTTCGCATTTATAATATTAGTAGGATTTTATAAATTAATTATAACATTATAATATTTCAAGCCAATGTAATTTAATATTTTGTTATTGTTCAATTCTTATGTAATTTAACTATATTTTTCAATTTTAAAAAATATTTAAATCACTGCATGGAATTAACAAAAAGCATTATTTTTTTTTTTGGGATCCTTTTATTTCTCATAAGTTTAATAATCATAATATGGTCTGTCATAAGGCCTTTCTCATAATTTTTTTATCATAATATTTTATGCAAATAATGTTCATTGTAATAATATTTGTGTAGGCATAATCATAGATTGTCATACTGAATTTTCTTATAAAATGGTTTATCATAATGGATTTGTCATAATTGTTATGGTCATAAACATAGTTTATTTTTTATTTTGTTAATCTTTTTATTTTGTTGATGGTTTCCTGAATCTGAAAAAATTAGACATGTACAATTCAATTTTTGATTATACCTACTTCACATTAAGTTGACACAAACACTAGTATAGGTTAGGGTGCGGCGGGGGTGGCCCTTGGGCCACCCCTAAGCCCCGAACATAAACAACAAAAAAACCAAAACTTAACAAATCTTACCTTTTCTCTAAATGCATCCGTACATTATGAGTTCTCTTTTCTCTGTACATTATGAGTACATTACTATTATGATTAAATTATATTATGATTATTTATGTTTATGACAATTTGTATTTATTACAAAACAATTATGTTAAAAAAATTATGTAAAAAAAAATATTTTAATTTTAATTTATATTAATTATGATTATGTGAAAAAACATTATTTCGAACTATATTATTACAAATATTTTTATAAGAATCATTAGAGACCCATTTTTTTTAGGTAACGAAAGGCGGGCTAAAAGTAATTTCTACCACTCAACCTTCGGGAAAAGCAAATTAATTAATGCGATCGATGCACATTCACTTACCATTGTATAACTTTATTCCACCTGGGCGTTTTCCCACCGCTGGGGTCAGTGTGGGTCTCGTAGATGCAGTGGCCGACGCGCAGGCGCACGTACGGGTCCATTCGGGTGAGCCCTAAGGTATTTAAAACATTAGAAAAAAATAGTAAACAAACTGATTATTATAAAATAAAAAACACGACTGACAATTCACATAGCCTATGTCACTCGGAAGAATGCAAGGAGTCTAAAAATACCTCTCACATCAAAATCTGTTAAGCTGTTCAGGACTTATTTCACCATAAATAAAGGAACTTACATACATACATGAACCCTGAAAACATAACACTCCTTTTTTGGTCAGTTGTGTAAATAGTAACAGAGTGTACCTTTTAAAAAAGACAAAGAGTGTTACATAGAGAAGAAAAAAATAATATCATACCATAATTTTTGACAAGTTTTGCTTGTGCTATTGTGATATTCAGTCTGGCTGTCAGTGGCGGTCCTGCAGGTGGCACCTGGTCAAAAATAAAAAAATCATCTTTAGATAAAATATCAATGTTAATATGCTGGCATTACTTTTAGTTGTTTTAAGACAATTTACATTGATAGTAGTTCAAAAATTATATTGTCTTGATGGTAAGTGAAGCAAACTGTCTTAACTATTTCTTTTTAATTAGCAAATAGATCCCACTGCTGGGCAAAAGTCTTCCCTATAATTCTCCAACCATTTCTATCACTCGCCAGTTGTTGCCACTGTGTATTAATGACTAAAGCGCACTACACACCAAAGCCGCCGACCCGCCGACACAACCCGGCGGCCTATATGAATAGAATTATATCGGCAACACAAAAAAAAAAGTTGCCGACATAGGTCGGCGGGTCGGCAACTTTGGTGTGTAGTGCGCTTTACAATTCATCTTACCACTTCATTTTCGGCTTACCTCTCTTTAACGTATAAGACATACAAATAAGAGTGATAATGATATGGAACTTGTAGTTAAATTACCGTAGAACCACACAGTTGTTGTTGTAACGCCAAAGCGGCCTGGTAGTCCGCATCTACTGGATCTGGTGCTCCGTCCGTCCTCAGGAACCCTGATGGGAGTGGTCCCAACAGAACCTGTGATTGCCATAACAAAATTTGTTGTTTAAAAAAGATTCCTATGTTTATTCGCGAAATAAATAAAATCTCGAGGGACCCACTAGTCTTTTGAGACACACCAGTACTTGGAGACCAGTGGGTCTACATTTTTTAGCATGGAAATAAAAAATAACTTATTAGTTTTATGTTTCTTTGTGTGTTAAAGTAAAGCACAAACAAAAAAATTATTGTGGTAATGTTTTAGATAAGAAAAGAACTGTATCAATATCCTTAGATATGTATGTGTTGCTAAAGAGCTGCTCTGGAAAGTTCGGTCATTAATAGAGATGGGCGCTTGGATAAATTTCCGGAAGGTAAAAATGGGAAAGAATGGGTAGAATAGGTAAAAATTAATTTATACCCATTTATACCCGATATTTTTTATTTATACCGGGAAGAAATTAAAATGAAAGTAAATTATCCTTTTTTTCTTTAATACTGATAAAATAATAATTAAAGTATAAATATTAGGTGTGTTTTGATTATAAGGAAGATAAATAACTAGTTGTTTTCGGTTCAAATATTAAAAAAACATAAACAACAGATTTAAAATCATATGTATTCAAATAATATTTTGAAAATAATGATGCATTTTTAGTATATGGCTGTTTAAAGTAGAATTAACAAAAAAATCAAAACATCTTCAGTTGTATTATAGACTAACTTTTGCCCGCAGCTTCGCCCGCGTGAATTTCCTTCGGGAACAGTGCTTTTTCCGGGATGAAAAGTGACCTATGTCCTTCTCAGTACTTCTAACTATGTGTATGTGAAATAGGAAGATTGGTTAAGTAGATAAAGTGTGAAGAGGTAACAAAACAAACTCACTTTCACATTTATAATATTAGATAGGATTTGGAGGTAACTTCGCAATATTTTTCTATCGAGAAAATTTTATGCAAGCGTGTTTTTGACAGAGTTAGTAATTAAGTTCCATAACGACTGGTCCTGCGCTGCCCGCATCCGGTCGTTATGGAAATCCTTGGGGGAGGCCTTTGTCCAGCAGTGGACGTCTTTCCTCTGACAGAGAGAGAGAGAGTGCAATTAAGTTGGCTGACATTCGTGTAATTACGATAAGTTACGATTCGATGATCGCCTAGCCGTTCAATAGAATTCCGGCATTTGGCAAACTTGTTCGTCGCCCCGGCATAACATTTATCGTCTAAAACCAGTTGGCTGCGAATGAGTCAGAATAAAGATACCTATATCTTGTCAGGTCTTTTTGTAACCAAAACGTAAATTGTACACTTTATAAGTACTTTTTTACACAGTACTTAATTTAAAAACTAAATATGTGCTTATTTCATAATAAATCTTAACGATATATTGTAAAATATCGTAATTACAAACATTTTAATTGATTTTAATTTTTACCCGGTATAAATTAAAAATTCCTGGGAAAATATGGGTATAAATGGATAAATTTCCGAGTCTCGGAAATTTATCGGGTAAATGCCCATCTCTAGTCATTAATCCTCGCTAACAGCAATATTAATACTGTGCTAGCAGTCTCAATCAATAGTCTCACCAATTCATTAAAATAATTAAGTACTGGCCAATTTCATCTACAAAATAAAACCGGTCAAGGAACTTGTTTACATCTACACACTCTGATTTCTAGATAATAAACGCAATACACAAGAATGATTCACCGCTGTTGTGTCTCATTCTTTGCAAGCAAAAGATAACAATATCAAAACCTCATGAACGGATTACTAAAACTTACCCGGCGGCGACGCTCTTCATTTCTATCATCGGACACAGTTGAAGCCATTTTCAGTAAATTTACAATAATTATCAGTAATTTAGAAGATGTTGTATGTACCTATTTATTTATTTTTTCAAATTAAAAATCTTCGTGAGAAAGAAAGAAACACTCACGCAAAGGAAACTTGCGCCACAAAATGATTAAATGCATGACATTTAATTGACATTGACTTTAGATAAAAACAAAATCAATGTTTGGCATTTTGGCATTGACAGCGCTTTTTTTTCTCTCTTATAAGCGAAGATAAACTAAACATCCGAGTTGACTTATCTTTGAACCATACTCTCCAGAAGGAGTATAAAGATTTGGCCTTTTGTGATATGGTTTGCTCAAAATAATGTTGAGCTCACCATTATCAGTGCTATTATTATCAGTATTATGCAGACGAACCGGACAAAAAGGAATACTGTTATTGCTTTTTGATGGCTTTTTGCCTTTGAGTACGTAATTAGAGCATTTAACCGGTACGGATAAAGGTATCAAACGATATTCTACGAGTATTTTTTAAATAGGTACCCACCTACTTAATTTTAACTGTCTTATAACTTACCTACCTTTATAAGAAACTAGGTATTTCCCGCAGCTTCACCCGCGTGAATTTCAATAATGCTTTTTACTCGGGATGAAAGGTAGCCTATGTTCTTCTCAGTCTGTACTCCTAATTAAAGTTTCCCACATTATTCTGTTATTTTTCTGTCATTTGCGTGTAGTACTTCATGTACAATATGCATTAAATATATATATGCAGGGTTATTTTGAACAGATTTGGTTAATGAAATTGAGCATGTTTCCAAAAAAAATATGTTCGAAAATGATAAAATTTTTTTTGCTTTTTCCATACAAATTGGTCGATCAGCTGATGGGACTTAGTATGGAAAGTTAAAATTTTATGTTATTCTTTTACTATAACTTTTGGATGTAGTTGTATTCCAATGAGACACATAAAATTTTAGATTTATATTTCGGGTTAATAAATAAAAGTTACCTTATGCGAAAGTAACATTTTGCGAAAGTGACCTTTTGCGTAAGTGACCTTTTGCGAAAGTAACCTTTCGCGTAAGTGACCTTTTGAGAAAGAGACTATTTGTAAAAGTGACCTTTTGCGAAAGTAACAAATTAGTTAAAATAAGTAAATTCAAAGGATATGGCCCTTGTCGGTTACGGTCGTTCGAGGAATGTGGTCTTTCAAGTATGTGGTCGTTCGAACGAAATGGCCGTTTAGGGATGTAGCCGTTCAAGGGATGTGGTCTTTCGGGGGAAATGGACGTTCAAACCCTAATTCCTGAGCATATTGTAAAAATTTGGCCAGTAGTACTTATATTAATTCTGTGCCAGTAGTTAAAAAATTACCCTGTATAATGAAAGTCTGACCATAAAAACCCTCGTTATGTTGCGGAAAAGCAACAGAACAGAACTAATCTCTTCTACTGGCAACTAGGTACTGGGAGTTGAGTTGGGCAGTTGCGGACTATACTTTTTTTTTTAAATTAAATATGGGTTTACTCTTGACCACAATCTTGCCCGAGGACAGAGATGAAGTCTAATTTCTAGGGGCTAAGGCTGCATGCCTTGAGACGAACATGTTTTTTAAATAAACTTGTCAGAAAATAATGTTGCAATTGTAACGTACCTACCCACATCGGGCCGGTACGTCACAGGCACACAGCTGCAGACGCACGCAACGCACACAGCGACAGGCGAGCCGCCCCCCCGACCGCCGGCCGAAACCAGTTCTAACCGGTCGCAGCCGACGCGACGCGGCCCTATATAAACCGAGCCGGCCATAGCAACTTGAGCACTCATTCCCAAGTGCTCGCTGCGCAAGCAGTTCTCCCTCTCCCAGTGGCCCATGGTCGGTGTGATTGCCCTCGCATTCGATAGTGGGTCATTTAACCCCTACGTCCCGCTAACATATTTCCTCCCCTTGGAATTGGGGGTTGTGGCGTGTGGTCGGCGTGGTTCTCCCGCGTTCGATAGCAGGTCGCTCCACCCTCTTTCATCCCCTATTGAACACCCTGGTCGGCGTGGTTCTCCCGCGTTCGATAGGGGTGGTTCCCTCCTGGAATTCGGGAGTCGTGGTTTATGGTCGGTGTGATTGCCCTCGCATTCGATAGCAGGCCACTTCACCCCCAATTCATCCCGCTAACACTACCCCGTAGGAATCCCGATTATTAACCCTTTGATCAATACGATCCCAGTAAGGGACTCGTTCCCCGTCCCGTAAGAGGACATCCGTAGTTGCCCATATAGCGCCGCTTCACGGCAGCTCGCGCGCGCCTAAAATCCTGAACCCGTGGGTCCGTTCCGTACCCTTAATTCTATCCCACGCGTGTTCAATCCGTTCCGGCACCCCGTGTGGTGTTACCGCTATCCTCCTGCAGGATAACCAAACGTCAGCGCGACTTTCGCGCCACGTTTCCGTTTTGCACCTCTATAGGTGCATCCCGTTTACCAGGGCCCGCGCAGCCTGTCGCTGGGGGCGTTCGGGCCATACCGCTAAAACCCGGGGTAGTTGAATTAGTGCTTGTAAATCATATGTTAGCTCATAAGGTGTCCTAGCATAAGTAGCTATAAGGAAACATTGTATTAGATTGTAATAAATAACTAATTGTTAAACCCTATCCGTGTTTGATATTTATCCTCCCACTAGAATCACCCTTAGGCTCGATCAAACCCTGTCATAATACCCTTCAGGGATTTTATGCTGAAGACAGTGGTCGGGGTTCGACTCCCCAACAACCACCTCATCACACAATATAAAACGCATTAGTGCTAGAGATGGGCTCTTGGATAAATTTCGGGAAGGTAAAAATGGGAAAGAATGGGTAGAATGGGTAAAAATTAATTTATACCCATTTATACCCGATATTTTTAATTTATACCGGGTAGAAATTAAAATGAAAGGAAAATATCCTTATTTACTTTAATACTGATAGAATAATAATTAAAGTATAAATATTAGGTATGTTTTGATTAAAACGAAGACAAATAACTAGTTATTTTCTGTTCAAATATTAAAAAAACAAAAACAACAGATTTAAAATCGTATTCAAATAATATTTTGAAAATAATGATGCATATTTAGTATATGGCTGTTTCAAGTAGAATTAACAAAAAAATCAAAACATCTTCAATTGTATTATAGATTAACTTTTGCCCACGGCTTCGCCCGCGTGAATCTCCTACGGGCACAGTGCTTTTTCCCGGGATGAAAAGTATCCTATATTCTTCTCAGTACTTCTAGTTAGCATGTGTATGTGAAACAGGAAGATTGGTTGAGTAGTAAAGCGAGAAGAGGTAACAAACAAACTCACTTTCGCATTTATAATATTAGTTAGGATTAGGATTTGGAAGTAGCTTCGCAATATTTTTCTATCGAGAAGATTTTATGCACGCGTGTATTTGAGAGAGTTAGTAACTAAGTTTACTGCAATTTTAATTTCAAATTAAGTTTTTCATTATTACTGATTCTAGCTGTTGCCCGCGGCTTCGCCCGCGTAAGTTTCGCTTAGATGAAAAATCTTTTTGTGTTTCAAACTGTAGTAACCTAAACTCTAGTACTCAAAATTTCAGCCATTTGGTTATCCCGTGTCCCGCGGGAATATATTAGGTACTCGTAGTACAGTCGCGGTGTTAAAATTAATCAAAAGTGATACTTCATTCATTCAATTAACGATCTTCGTTTGCTCGATATCTACAATTTTCCGTGTACCACAACTCCCACCCCGAGTCCCTCTTGGTCCTATCCTGTTTCCTGTCTATTTATACGTCAGTAGAAAATGCTCATCAGGTAGAACGACTTTTGCTAAGGCCTTATTTCCATTTATTTTATAGAGTAGCTGGTCTCTTGGAGTTCTTCATCAGATGTTCCATAATCTTCAATTTTTATACGTCAGCAGAAAATGCTCATCAGGTTGAACGACTTTTGCTAAGGCGCCATTTCAACATATGTAATAGTGTAGCTGGTCTCTTGGAATTCTTCATCAGATGATCCTGATCTTTGATTTCTATACGTCAACAGAAAATGCTCGTCGGATTGATAAACTTTTGCTGTTCTGTTAAGGTTTTTCATCAGGTGTTCCTGTTTTCAAAATCAATTATAGCCTATATGTTGCCCAGGCTTAATAACTATACAACAAAAAAAGTTTCATTCAAATCCGTCCAGTAGTTTTTACGTGAAACGCTTACATATCTTATACAGACAGACAGATAAGCAAGTAATTCCGAAAATTTTTTTTTGCTTTTTATAATTATTTTTTTAAGTTCCTCTTTATCCATTTCAGTCAAAAATACTAAGTGTACAGACAAAATATTTTTACTGTTTTATTATATGTATAGATTACAGACATTCGTGTAAAGCAATCTGGCCTAGTATAAGTTGCTGTCACGTAAAAAGGCCGGTGGCGGTTAAGCTGCGCAGTAGACGATATATCGGTCTATGCGGTGAGCGGGGGTCGGGCGGGTCTCGTCCGGTGCGCGCGATTGGTTCGTCAGTCGTACCCATGCGCAAATTTCACCCCCTCCTCACCCTATCAGCGGCCTTTTCACGTGATGGGAAGTATACGGCGGGCCTTACGATTCGATGATCGCCTAGCCGTTCAATAGAATTCCGGCATTTGGCAAACTTGTTCTTCGCCGCGGTATAACATTTATTGTCTAAAACCAGTTGGCTGCGAATGAGTCAGAATTAAGATATATCTTGTCAGGTCTTTTTGTAACCAAAACGTAAATTGTACACTTTATGTATTAGTATTTTTTTACACAGTACTTAATTTAAAAACTGAATATGTGCTTAAACACTTTATTTTATAATAAATCTTAACGATATATTATAAAATATCGTAATTACAAACATTTTAATTGATTTTAATTTTTACCCGGTATAAATTAAAAATTCCTGGGAAAAAATGGGTATAAATGGATAAATTTCCGAGTCTCGGAAATTTATCGGGTAAATGCCCATCTCTAATTAGTGCTGCTCTCTTTCTGGGTTTTTATATTTTCTGGTGCTGTGCTACACGTAGTTTAGTTTTGTCCCTCTTTTCTTTCCTTGCTAGGAAATAGCTTAGCCTTAGTGATCCAAAACGTCAACTCTACCATGTCCATGGTGGACGAAATAAAAAATATTATACTACGAATAGAGATGAGCATTTATTCGATAAATTTCCGAGACTCGGAAATTTATCCATTTATACCCATTTTTTTCCCAGGAATTTTTAATTTATACCGGGTAAAAATTAAAATTAATTAAAATGTTTGTAATTACGATATTTTATAATATATCGTTAAGATTTATTATGAAATAAAGTGTTTAAGCACATATTTAGTTTTTAAATTAAGTACTGTGTAAAAAAGTACTTATAAAGTGTACAATTTACGTTTTGGTTACAAAAAGACCTGACAAGATATGCTGTAGCGTTACACCGCTACAAAGTCAAGTCTATTTTAGTTTGTGATTCTATTTCTACGCAAACTTTTTTCTTTGTTCTTTCTTTATGATAAGTTTTTTGAAATTGAAATTCTGGTGGTTCGATTTTTTTGACGGTCTGTGAATTGGGTGAAAAAATTGAGATTTTTTAGAGAGTTTATTTTTCTTTTTGATGTTTTTATTCAGAATTAAATCTTTAATGTGCTTTTATTATTCTTAACATACAAGTATCGATCTCTAGCAATGAAGTTTATGGTAAAAAACTTCAGGGTGGGGAATGCACAATAGAGGCTTTCCCAACGACATCTATTTTGGATATCAAACGACAGATTTCTTCACATCTGAAGATTCCAATTGAAGATCAAAAGTTGACGATCAGACCGTTCAGGGGTATCCTATTAAAAATGGGACGAAGTTGAATCTAGTTGTCAAAAAAAAACCAGAAGGATTATATGAAGTGGCACTGAAATATTTCATGTATGTATTGTATGGATTGTTTATTAGACGAGAGTGGGCAACGTCGGCCTGCACCTGGATATTCGTCAGCGTGTTGTAAATCAGGTTGTGGACCAAGATGTGGGACTCAGCCGGGTTGAACGCGCTCCGAAATCTTCAGTCGCGGCAAAGTCGGCCTGCACATGAGAATGAGTCACAGAGCGACGAAATGTTTAGTTTGTAAACCGTGGCGCTCTGCGGTTCTTTTAAGATAGACTTTTTAAACATATTGTGATAACTTTTTCCTCTAAATTCTAAAGGCCCCCCTTTTGTCGGGATAATTTTTGTTTCGGTTTTGATTTGGAATTTTTATACATCATTTCATCCATTTCTTTCACTCATTTAATTTTATTTTTAAAATAACAAGCAAATTCATATATTTCTTATTTTACCTGTTAATATTCCTTTCCTGTTGTTAATTTTCTTTTTTTATTTTTTATTTCTTTGGTGTGTCCAAATAATTTTTTGTTGAAGGACATTGGTCAAATTTTTTAGTTCAAAAATTATACTCGTGTTTTAAGCAGTGATTCTTTTATTTTGAAACCCAAGTTTCACTGCAATAGGTATCTTTATTCTGACTCATTCGCAGCCAACTGATTTTAGACGATAAATGTTATGCCGCCGGGGCGACGAACAAGTTTGCCAAATGCCGGAATTCTATTGAACGGCTAGGCGATCATCGAATCGTAAGGCCCGCCGTACACGAATGTCAGCCAAATTAATTACTAACTCTTTCAAAAACACGCTTGCATACAATTTTCTCGATATAAAAATATTGCGAAGTTACCTCCAAATCCTAACTAATATTATAAATGTGAAAGTGAGTTTGTTTGTTATCTCTTCACGCTTTATCTACTCAACCAATCTTCCTATTTCACATACACATAGTTAGAAGTACTGAGAAGGACATAGGATACTTTTCATCCCGGGAAAAAGCACTGTTCCCGTGGTAAATTCACGCGGGCGAAGCCGCGGCCAAATGTTAGTCTGAAGATGTTTTGATTTTTTTGTTAATTCTACTTTAAACAGCCACATACTAAATATGTATCATTATTTTTAAAATATTATTTGAATACGATGATTTCAAATCTATTGTTTTTGTTTTTTAAATACTTAAACCGAAAACAACTAGTTATTTATCTTCCTTATAATCAAAACACACCTAATATTTATACTTTAATTATTATTTTATCAGTATTGAAAAAAAGGATAATTTACTTTCATTTTAATTTCTTCCCGGTATAAATAAAAATATCGGGTATAAATGGGTATAAATTAATTTTTACCCATTCTACCCATTATTTCCCATTTTTACCTTCCCGAAATTTATCTAAGCGCCCATCTCTAACTACGAATTATTATTCGACAGCCAGCTGAAAAAAATAAAAAAGTCAAAATAAATGAACGTCAAACAAACTGTCAAAAACCAAAGTTTTGCTGTTGCTGATTTTTGATGTTTTTGCACAAGTTTCTACAATTTACCTTTCTTTATTATTAAGTGCTATTGCTTTTCTTTTCGTAACTTTCTATTATTCAATCAGTGTAACAGCTTTGTACATTAATGATAGTTTTATAAGTTTAAATTTGGTACATATGGTAACCTGTCCTGTAGCTTGACTTGGTTATAATATCGATTTTAGTGCTTTATTATGGATATCATCAAAACTCCAAAGGTAAGATAACAAATTTATTCTATTTTAGAAGTATACTTTGTCTCTTTCGAGGTTCTGAAACTCATGTGTTCTATTATAATGTTATTGTATGTTACATTAATCTACCTTGTTACTGCCCACAATTTTTGTTTTATTGTAAGGAGGTTATATTTATAAAATGAACAATTTTTGTTTTATTGTAAGGAGGTTATATTTATAAAATGAACTTAATAAGGTAAGGATATTAAGGTTGGTTAAGGTTCATTTTCAATTATTAAAAAAATGAGACGTGAATCATATTCCGATTCATCAAAGTGGCCCTCCACTTCTATGTATATGACTGATTTCTTTTAAGCAATAAGTGCAAGAGAGTGAAATTTAATGGTGAAAAAAAAATTACAGTGTTTCCCAAAGATTAATTAATTTGTCCTCCAATTTTGACACTGCCCTTTCGTGACCCGCTTTATACTTTTAAACCCAAGGTTTGTATTTTATTGTATAGGTCTTATATGGGTCTAAGAAACCCGAAATAAATGAATTTTAATTTACTTAAGTACAATATCACACATTCATTGCTGAGAGAGAACATGTAGCACAGACCTGCTGCTTATCTATAAATATATAACTCAAAGGTGACTGACTGACATAGTGATCTATCAAGGCACATCCCAAACCACTAGACGGATTGGGCTGAAGTTTGGCATGCAGGTAGATGTTATGACGTAGGCATTCGCTAAGAAAGAATTAACGCTAGCGAAGCCGCAGGGCACCAACTAGTTTTTTTTAATAAAGGTTTATAAATACTAATTATGCGTCTATAGAAAGAAGGTATTTTTTTAAACAAGGCGGGAATGTTGCTCCCTTTGTATTTTATTTTGATGACCCAGTGCCAGGTTGCAACCCATTAAATGAAAAATCTTTTGTCGAGCTCTAGTTAAAGAGCAACAAATATTATCTAGTGATTTGTTTTGATTAAACTGGTGTACAATGTTACATTGAGTTGATAACAGTTCAATAACCCCCTCAATCCACATAAATGTCTTACTTTTAATTTTCACAAATTCAGCTGCCTTATTCCTATCCAATACCATGAACGAATACCACTCTGATATTACTTTGAATTATTAATTATTTTCTATTTTGAACCAATACCTACATTAAATTATTTAATTTTATGTCCAAACGAATACCAAAACTTGAATTTGGTACAGTCAGCTCAGTCATCAAATCGTTTATTTTGATCCAACAGATTTTTTTTGCAAATAAGAATGTAATTCTACATACAAAGCATTTTCACTGACTGTACCTTTGAACTTGTTTTGGTATTGGTTTAAACAGTGGTATCCGTTTGGAATAGAAAAAAATCAAAAATTCAAAGTAAGACCAGTGGTATTCGTTCATGGTATTGGATGGAATAAATCGATTAATGCACTTATGCACTCAGTAGCCCTTGCCTTGCAATCTAGACCCTTGGTGACCATGGTAAATATCTGATTGCCCAGAAATTAAATGTTATTTAATTGCAGTAAGTGTAGCCAAATTGTTGGTAGATACATCAATATAAGTTACAATTATGTTAAGCTCTTTTTTGGTATATAAATTAGGTGTCATGTCAGTATCCTAACTAATATTATAAATGCGAAAGTGAGTTTGTTTGTTACCTCTTCACGCTTTATCTACTGAACCAATCTTCCTGAAATTTCGCATACACATAGCTGGAAGTACGGAGAAGGACATAGGGTACCTTTCATCCCGGGAAAAATCACTGTTCCCGTGGGAAATTCACGCGGGCGAAAGCTAGTTACTTATAAATCTACTGCTTTGATGGGCTTGACAGCAGGGCTGAAAGTACTGGTACTTTCCGGTACTTTATATGGGAATTTGGAAGATATACACGCATCAGCTTATTAAGGCTTGTGTGTTCAAAATAAATAAAATAGGTACCAGTACCAACAACAAGTTCTGCTTGGCAGGTTTTTATTATATCATGAAGTAGGAAAGCGGACCCTGGGCTCCGACGCGTACGCTGAAGATGCAACTGGGAAAGCGCTCAGACAAGATCTAAGTAAACTACTTACCAGTCCTATCATGTAAACAATCTTCACAGTACTTTTTGTTGAATTTTGTTGAAAATAAATCAAATATTAGTTCAAACCTAAACATTCTAAAGTAAAACATTTATTAACTACGAAAGTAATTTCCTAAAAAGTCAATTTTAATTTATATTGTTGTAAAATCATAAAAAGACATGGTAAGATTACTTATATGATAGGACTGGTAAGAATAAATGGAGTTTAGCTAGTTATTCCCAAAATTACCGCTTTCCCAAAATTATTTTAGTAGTACCATTTACATAACATATTATCACGCCTTTACGTACTCATTTACGCTTACAAAGAATCTCTGTAAAATTCAAGTTTCTACGTTCATTGGTTTCGGCTCTGCGTTGATAAATAGACCAATCAGTCAGAAGTATCCAAGTTACGTCACAGCGGTTACCAACACACGTGAGGAACTTACGTTACTGAAAAGCGAATTTGGAAACACAATTGTCCTTTTCACTCCATCCGTAAAACAATACAGCCTTCTCCATTTGGCGCGCATGCCTGCTGAAAAATCGGTTCCGCCCCCTGCTATTACAACATGGACCGTAACCCGTCGTATATAAAGCTTAATATTGATCGTTGTACCGCAGGGGTTCATACTGCCAAGTTCCACGTTCAAAAATGGGGATATTTAGTGGAGGGTTGAGAACTGGCCATACAAAAGTCAGTATGTGTCGTAACGCGATTAAGACTAGACGTCAGGTTTTCGAGATTTCGTCCATCTCAGCAGCGTGTGTCGAGAAAAATTGGAAAAGTTTTTTCTTAAATCCTCTCGTTTTTAAGTGACGCAGTAATTCTTCTGGACTTTATATTGATGTGAATTTAATTTTTATCTGTCTTTATTGAGTTTTGAAGTGGTTGAAAGTTAGTGAATGAGTTAAGTTGGTTAATCTGAGAATGGCGCTAAGTTCGCTAACTCCGTCGAGCATGCTCGGCGAGCTCGGTCGGTTGGCGAATTGGTTCAGAGGAGATTGTCTCTCTTCTGAAGAATATGCCGGTTTGGCTGTTACGGAAAAGGTGAGCTCTTATACTAAACGGGGTAGACAGAGCCTAACTTGTACCCTCATTTTACAAATGGTAAAGTTACTAGCTTTTGCCTGCCATTTAGTTAGTGCGTAGTTGCGTGATGCGCATATAAACATACAGACAGACAAATTGAAAAAAAATATCATATTTCCTTCCGTTGTTAGTTTTTTTTTGATGTCCTATGTACAGTACACATTACATAGACCAGTGTTAACATAGAGATATAGACCAATGTTGACATAGAGATAGACCAAAGTTGTTTTAACTTTAAAATCTTAGTTAATTTGATAACGCTGCTTGCACTGTGTAGTGCAAGCAGCGTTATCAAATTAACAATTAATAGATGATTTATATCGTCCAATGACCCGATTAAAGTTACTTGAAATTGTTCTAGGAAGGAACTAGGTTGCTTATACAGATTTAGGAATTCTAACTAATATTATATCCTAATTGGGCCCCGAGGCTCCGCTCCCGTGGGAATTTTGAGATAAAAAGGACTCTATGCTCTAGTCCAGGCTTTACTCTAACCGTGTACCAAATGTCAAGAAAATAGGTCCAGTAGTTTTGGAGTTAGAACTGGTGTAACAAACCCGACATCCTACTAATACCTACTGCAGTGAAACTTGGGTTTCAAAATAAAAGAATCACTGCTTAAAACACGAGTATAATTTTTGAACTAAAAAAATTGACCAATGTCCTTTAACAAAAAATTATTTGGACACACCTAAGAAATAAAAATAAAAGCAAGGAAAATTAACAACAGGAAAGGAATATTAACAGGTAAAATAAGAAATACCTGAATTTGCTTGCTATTTTAAAAAGAAAATTAAATGAGTGAAAGAAATGGATGAAATGATGTATAAAAATTCCAAATCAAAACCGAAACAAAAATTATCCCGACAAAAGGGGGGCCTATAGAATTTAGAGGAACGACTAAAGTAACACAGGCTAAGTTAAAGAAAACAGGATTTAAAATAAAAAAAGGTAATTCTCCCCGACGCCGACTTATCTGTCTGCCGCTGTGTGGGGGGAAAGTGTGCTCCTCCGGTTTCCAAAGACACACCACGAGTTCGGACGACGACTTATATGGCCGCAGTCGTGCGGGGGTTCCCTTCGGTGTTCACCAGATATACAACCATCTCCAAGATTTTATCGATAAAAAAAAGAAAAATGATAAAACAGATCAGCAACCAATCAATTAACAACAGCTCATGTCTCCATGAGGTCACAAGCCCAACATCTGCAGGCAACAACGGACGAGAGCAGAGTTTCCAATAAACACATATCACGTCTGCTCAATCTATGTACGTGTGTGTTGTGTTGCACTTAAAGATTTAACACACTTTCTGCTATAATTTGCAATGTAATTCTGCAATAAACGATTTATTTGCTCATACTCGAGCAGCTCTCAATTTTTCTCTCCTTGACAGCTCTAAAAAATTCAAACCAACCCTTCTAATAAATGCGAAAGTTTAGATATATGTTTGTTACTCAATCACGCAAAATCTGCTGAACGGATTTCGATGAAATTTCGTTCACGGGTAGGAAAATACTGGGAATAGCATATAGGGTACTTTTTATCCCAAAATTCCCTCGGGAGCGGAGTCCCGAGGCGCAGCAGCTACGTTACATAACATGTCAATCCGAGCTACGCGATGTGACCCGAATATCAGGCGGATTGCACCGGATATTATCGGATCACCAGTACAGCCAACTACATGTCAAGTTACCCTATCTAAACCCCTATGCGGCGGTAATAGTGCCCATTTTGCAATAAACTGTCTTTTTTTTATACTTTTCGGTGGATAATTTTTGTTGGTTTAAATTGCACGACACACAATGCGCAAGCGTTTGAAAGTGCTGTGCTTTACTCTATATGTGGCCGTTGGCCATAGCCACGCCATAGCTCAATAACTATATTATTTATTTTGGCAGTTTTAAAATGCAAATATTTATTTCAAATAACGAAAGAACCTCCAAAATGTTTTGGAAAGCAACTATCAATTTAGGTACTTACATAGATAAATAATAGATCATCGTAGCTAGTGACTCCAAAGGCGCGAAAACCTCCAAAATATGTGGCAATTAAAAAAAAACCTTCGGAGTCTTCTAGATCAAGACAAGAATAATGGCAAGGCAACCCCTGAAACCATAAATCACTCATAACCTGCGAGCTCAAGGTTGCAAGGCACGATTTTCTTAGATCGATAGGGTCGTAAGGTTTTCCCTCAGGTTTTTCCTGATGTCTCAAACATCAATTCATCGCGCTTCGATCGATCAAGGGTCTACAGTTACAGCCACAAATACTAAAAAATGGCGAACAATTTATATTTATTTTTTCACATTTTTTTTCGGACATTCAGGCAATTGTTCTTTTTTTCGAGTGTGTTATATTAGACATAACATATCACACTCTAATTTAACGGTGGTTCGTAATGGTGTCAAATTTTTCTCAAGTCGCACCGATGACTACCATTACCAATTTACCAATCGACCAATATGCAGTTTTCATCACAATGTTTTCCTTCACCGGAATGATAACTAGTAGTATATAATTATTAATCTAATGATTATTTAGAATAAAGTACCGACTGTACGTAACAGTTTGATTCTCCAAGTAGATAGAGTATTATAAGCAATTAAAGTATTTTGAGTTTGAGTTGAGTAAGTAAATTTCATCTACTAGCACCTTAGCACAGAATAAATATATTCACCTTAAAGTAGTGACTCCAGCCAGCCGTCTGGACGCCTGACGATCGCGAAGTGACGTGTTCACCCAGTTCACTGGACTGGAACAACTCTTGGTTATTTAGCCAACCAACTACGATCTTCCAGTTCAGGGCAGATCTGCAGACTACTACTACTAAATATTTATTCACGTACTAGCTTTTGACCGCGGCTTCGCTTGCGTGAATTTCCCACGGGAACAGCTAGTGATTTTCCCGGGATGAAAAGTACCCTATGTCCTTCTCAGTACTTCTATGTGTATGCAAAATTTCAGGAAGATTGGTTCAGTAAAAGAAGCGTGAAATGTTAACAAACAAACAAACTCAATTTAGCATTTATAATATTAGTTAGGATTAGGATAGGATTAGCTTTGGCCCGAATTCGTGCGCGCGGAAGTTAAGGCCAGGTCCAACCCCACATTCGAAATAATTGTAATTTTTCATGAAGAAATTTACCTAATTAGAGTTTAATTACGAAGTGGAAAAATAATACAGGATATAGATTATGATCTCTATTAAGGTTTCAATCGTGTACTTTTTAATAAAAATACATATTTTTCGGCTTAATTAATTCAAAAGGATAATGCTACTCTTCCATAGTGATCTGGGCCCATTTTTTAAAACATGTTGCCCAGATATGAAACTCATGCCAAACGGTAGTTATAATCACCACTAGTAACTTTCATTATGACGTTACCAAAATCCAACCCAGTGGAAAAATTATATACCTTAGAATATAAAAAAATAAAAGTTCTTAAAAGAAAATATTTCTATTGTTTTTGGACTAACCAATACATGCCAGGTAGCGTTAATCCCTTCGCCCGGCTTATCGATATGTACGAAAATTATGATAATAACAAAAAACAAAGTAATAACAAATTATGATTAATATTATTTTCCGGTATGATTTGTTTTTTCCTTGTACGATTTGTTTTTTTCTTGTAAGATTTATTTTCTTCTAATATCATGTAACATGCTAAAACTAGTTGTAGAATTTAATTAGGTTAATCTGATACATAGTAATGTTGTTATTTGCTTAAAAGAAATAAATGTTTGATAAATCATATCTTTGTTTCACTGGGGCCGATTATTTTTGTGTCATAATAAAAAATGACTAATTAAATGAGATCTACAATATGGCATAAGTTTCATGTCTGGGCAATCACTTTTATTTTTTGGGCCCAATTGGTTGCATTATCCTTTAGCAAATATTTCAGCTTTCAAGTCATGAAACTTAAAATTTTAAGCGATAACATATATATTTTTATATAATTAGTTTATATATATATGCCATATTAAAGTTTTAAACGAGCACTTTTGTTATTAGACTAATATTTTTAAAGATATTTGAGAAATAGTTGCTAAATCAGTACAAAATCTGTTCGATCCTGCCAACGAAAGTAGAACATTGTGTTGTGCAGAAAACTATCTTATTGCAACGCGCACACGGCGCGGTTAAGTGCATATGAATTTTGTTTTTTGCAGCTCAGGTTGGACCTCGTCTTAATTCAGGTTTCAATCTACGGCGTCTCTCTCTCTCATCTAAGCGCTTTCCCCGTTTGCATCCTCATACGCATCGAAGCCCAGGGTCCACTTTCCTCCTTTTTATCTCCACTCACTACATTCGCACGATTCTCGGCATCCTTAGTTGTGAGACCATTGGCACACATATCCTCCTTGACGACAGGTTATCGGTATCAAGTAGTGTTGCCCACATGCAAGAACAAGACGAGACTTAGCCAGTCTTGGTCTTGGTCTTGCGCCAATACACCTGGTCTTGGTCTTGGTCTTGCGCTCCCAGTCTTGGTCTTGGTCTTGGTCTTGCAGCAAGAGTCTTGCAAGTCTTGCAATTACCTATTAGTCTATTACTATTTATTAAAGTTTACTTTAAATCTTAGAAAAACCGCTTCTGCTTTTGGGTCTTTTAGATCTGTGACTCAAACTCTCGTTACTCGGACTAGAATAATTTGAATCTTCGTCACTCTCACTCATATTAAATTATACACGTGATACGTTTTTAGAAAACAACGAGAATTAGTAAAAACAATTATTAAGTTAGACTCGAAGCACAGCTCAATTGGAAATGACTGGAATTAAAATAATTCCTTTATTTATAGTACGTTTCCTTGCTTTCTACCGCGCCGCCTCGCCACGTGCCGGCTCTATGAAAAGGATGCCGCCGCAAATCAAACAATGCCGCGTGCGGCGTACAAACACACACTAAATATTACCTACTTGTACAGACGCGACGCGTGAATAAAATATATGTAAAGAATTAGTGCCAATCACTATTCTTTACATATAAGTGAATGTTTTGGCGTACATCTATACTAATATTATAAAGCTGAAGAGTTCGTTTGTATGTTTGATGACAGAAGTTTTAAAATAAATAAATAAGTCCTGAACGTCACTATACCTCCAAAGTTACTATTCCTCGTGGACGAAGTCGCGGGCACAGCTAGTAAATACTTACTCTCATCATCTCTCTCAGAGATATTCGGGCTGGTAAGTAATACAAAACTCTTATCGCAGGCTTTTTTATTTTATTAGTAGGTAAGTACCTACGCTTTTTATATTATTTTATTAGTTTTGTAGAATTTTTTTACACGTTTCAAGTTTATTTAAAAGTGGCTACAATATTTATTAAACGGGTGATACTTGAACACTTTTTTTGCTATTTTTTCTTGTAAAAACTTAAGAAATATTATGACTAAATGTACAATAATAGTACCTAAGTAATTAGTTTAAAACCATATAAGTAATCAATATTATAATATATACTTACTAGAATGAATTAATATGACATCTACTACCTATCCTTACCATTTTATCCTAATCATAATACTACTTGCGTGATCAGTATAATGTATTCATTTTCATTCTAAGCAATCTGAAACTTATTTATTCTTTGGAACACCTGTAGGTACTCTTAAAATTCGAAATTATTTTGCATGAGTATACCTACGCCCTATGGCAACAATCAAATAGTGTCAAATGTTATGATTTCGGCGTGGCGGCAACGATTGTTTTAGATTTCAAAAGAAGCCGCCGGCGCGTGTATCATAACCATGTACTTCCGAAAAGCGGCAAATTTTTTTGAGAAGTAAGTACAAAACCTTTGATGCCGCATTATCAAAGTGCCGATGGTTAAAACATAACTATGCATGCACTCAGTTTGATTTTAATAGATATTTTTTTATTCGCTATGTTTATGGTATTAGTCGTAATGCGCATAGGTCCAGTTTTTCATATTCTTTGATACAGTTTTTTGCGTCTCATAGAATTCCTAAGCGTACCTACCTATACACCGAACTGTTACACCTAACTACTCAGTGAAATAGCGCTAAGTCCTAGCTGCAAGACGCAAGAGTCTTGCAGGCTATGTCTTGTTCTTGCTCAAGTCTTGCACGGTCAGTCTTGGTCTTGGTCTTGCTAAAAATACGCGGTCTTGTTCTTGGTCTTGGTCTTGCAAAAACGCAAGAACAAGACCAAGACTGCAAGACCAAGACTGAATTTGGGCAACACTAGTATCAAGATGACTTTCAGCAATACAAGTACTGTGATGCGATGCGCATACAAACATATATACAGACAGACAGACGAAAATGGTTTTCACTGACCTTATAAAGTTATACCCTTGACCCTTAATTTTAATCTTTCTTTATTTTAAGTATTTGTTATTGCGTACATAATAATACACATTCTGTGAAAATGTCAAATGTCTACCCATTATAATTCCAGAGATAAAGCCCTGAGTTGACAGACAGCGGAGACATTAATAAGGAACCGTTTGGATCCTTCGGAACTCTTAAAAAGAAATGTCAAAGTTATATTTTTACTTTCTCGTCTCCCTTTTGAAAGGTACCTTGTCGTATCATGAGATAATTGGAGGATTTTCTCGGGATGTTTATAAATATTAAAACAACGCCCTTTGCTTGCTCGGGGGCGTCGCAACGCGCAACGAAGTTGGAAAATAATAGGGTACTTTGCATTACATAATACACCATGATTAAAAATATGATACTTTATTTAGTTCCGTTGACATTAGATGTTATGATTTTTATTATCTACATTTGTAATTAGTACAATCGGCCCCCTGGCGCGTGTATTTTTTCTTTGCCCCTGGAAACGAAGACTGATCTATTAATATTTCAAATTCGTGTACTTACAGTAAAGTAGATATAAGTCAATTTTATAATTTCAATTTTGTTCTAAATTCAAGTTTAGAATGCATCGCACACGCTTGCAGGAGCTGCAATTCGGATCACGTATCGTACAAATTGTGATGTGCGCGTTTGCTCCGCAGAAATCGAATGAACGGAATTCACACTTGTTCACATTTTTGCGCACATTGTGCGTTGGTCCATTACTGATCAAAAGCTCAGAAAAAATTAAGACTTTTTCTAAGAATAAAATTAAACTTTATTTGAAAAACTCATTAATATTGCATATCTGGGCCAAATAAAACAGTGTTTGTCCAGTTTTTAGCGAATGCTCTAAAGTCATTTGACTCGCTTTTCTGTATCCATCGACTGGCGAAACAGACTAATTATGTACTCGTACTAAGAAATACAATGCATTAAGCTTTTTTTCTGTTTCCTCGTGATTTATCTTTTCTGTAAGTGTGGAAATGATATTTATTAGTGGCAGTGGTGTCAATTTTAAAGCCATATTGCCTACGCTCCATTTGTGCTTTCAATTTTACGGAAAATACGGAAAATTTTATACTGACACGTGTAAATTGCTTTTGCTTGTGTATCCGGCGTGACCCGGTTCAATACCTGTGGGAATCTTGATAATTCTGTCATTGTGCCGTGGGCTCTAAGGCAGCAAAGTCAAATAAAGATGAAGAATTAGTATAATTGTTTGTATGAACACGCTAAACTCTGAAACTACCGGTCCGATCGAAAAAATCTTTTTGTGTATGTTAGCCACATTCCTGAGTAGTGGTGGTTAATATAACGTATAGCTGATAAAAATAGCACGTGATTTCCTTGTAACGAATAGCGCGCGCTATAAATCTATGCATATGACGCTACGTTATAACGTAGCACGCGGTCACTGACCTAGCACGGCGCGACCGCCTCTCGTGCGTTATAGCACGCGACTGTCGCTCAGGGTTGCCAGATGGAATTTTCTATTTCTCCCCAAAATTGAAATTATATTTCTCCAAAACGATACTATTTTCTTTAATTTTACCCAAAGGCCCAACCGGTTTTTTGCCCGTGTTCCTAACGGCTGATGAGCTTTTTTTTTTCAACAACAAGATTGAAGGAATTCAAGGAATCCAACCAGAAACGTACGGATATTTATTATTTAAACGTTCGATAACGTACAGAGATGTCTACGTTCGAGAACGATTGTTAAATTAAACGTCCTGCACGTTTGTAAGATGCATGTTCGTTTCATTACAATAAGAAAGCAGGCGTACCAAACCTAAAAAAAATACCCAAAATTCTCCACGAGACTTATTTTTCTCCAAACATTTCTCCAAAAATTCCATTTCTCCAAAATTTCTCCAAGAGTCAAATTTTTACCCAGAATTGCGAAAAAAATACCCAATCTGGCAACCCTGCTGTCGCTCGCGCGCGATTTTCGTGAGATCGTTGTCGTGCGTGACTCGTGTCGTTTCGTAGGCGAATCGGGTTAATTCGGCTGTTATAGTTGTTGCGTTGCATGCAATTATAATCAGTTGACCTTTAGCTTTGAGCCGTGTTACGTAGGCGGTAGCGAAGGACGCTCTGAGATTTCGCGCGTTTTTTCAATGAAAACAGAAAATATTGTTCTATGTAAATAGTGTGTTGTGTTATTGAACGGTTTCTTATGTTACGAATGTTATCTTTATGTAAATATACTCTTAGTTAGTTAGTTATGAACTTTCGTTGTTTATGATAAATACTTATTGGAATAGTAAATTACAGCTTGTCTATAAAGTCCTGACATGAATGTTCGAGGAACTAACATTCATGATGTGTCTGGCAACACCAAACGTATGTACATCAGCTGTCAATGCTGTCAACATTATTGAATTGTTTTTCGTTTGTATTTTTATTGTTTTGATTAAACTGCAATAAATTAAGACCAAACTAAGCAGAAAAGTTTAAAAAATGAGTAAAGTAAATAGGAGTCGCACGCGAGAATTGATTTTTAAAGTTTTCCAGCAATGTTTTGCGGAGTGCAAGGATGGACGAATTTTGTGAGATTTCGATGATATTTATGGGAGAACAACATATATTATGGGTATGTAATCGTGTTATTGTTTGTTTTTTATCAATCTGAAGTTACAAATATACTCAATTTAGGATTTTAAAAGAAAAATGTAATGTTTACATCGTACACTTTTAGGTTAGACTAAAATTGTAAATAGGTCATATTATAGTATGATCATAAATTTTTGATACATTATGATGGTACATCTCAGTCTATTCGGGTTTTCTATCAATTTTGAATTAGAATTATTTGTTTCTTGTGAATAAGTTATTGTTTCTATTCTGTTACAATTTTTATTCCTTTTTTTTTAGGAAAACCAAAGAGTACAGTTAGGCCCATAGTCGACGAAGCAACTTGTTGAAGAGGCCTTCTACAGCATCACATCTGAATATGGAAAAACTGCTGCCATTACGTTGAGTCGCTCAAAAAAGAGTACTATGAGCGAGGACGTTACCTGTATCTAGATATAGACGAATTGATTGTTCGCTTAGGCAATGATAGCAGCAGTGGTGACAGCAGCTGTAGTGATGACAGTGCCGCTGATGAAAGCGGCAACGAAACGTTTCTTGTTGTTGAATATTTGGATTCTTTGATCCGATGATGAGTGAAAGTGATCAACCTTAGTGTTTTAACTATAAAACATTCATCGTCATCGTCAGCCTTCCATGACCCACTGCTGGGTATAAGCCTCCTTTTGTATACGCCAACATTTCCTATCCTGAGCCATTGCAACAAACATTATTAAAAACATTATTCTGGTTAAATTAAAAATGTTTAGTAAAACTTTTCATAAGCAAGGTACCTACTGTAAATAAAACGGAAACAATATGACTGAATAATGTGTTTTATTTATTAGCTCGCTTTACCTGAACGAACTGCTAGTATCAAAATTATTTTGGTCACACTATATAGGGTTGCTACATGCACATCAGTGGCGCCATCATTTAATTTCAGGACTTAATAGACAGACTGTAAACGCGTTCGGAATTCACAATTTCATTCGTTATAATATAGCGCCAAAAATAGCACGCTATAAAAATTTTGCATATTCCATATAGCGCGCTATGAAAATATAGCCGTTAAGAACACCACTATTCCTGAGAAAGGCTATAGCTATCCGGAATACCGAAATTCACTCGGGGGCGAAGCCACGGGATACAGCTAGTCCTAATGCCAACTAGTATTATAAATGCGAAAGTGAGTTTGGTATTTTACCTTTTCTACTGAACGAATCTTCCTGAAATTTTGCATGCACATATTTAGGAATACTGAGAAGGACATAGGACATTCTAAAAATCCCACGGGAGCGAAGCCCTAAGGCTCAGCTAGTACTCAATAAAACAATACAATAATCGGGCCGAAACCTAAACCCCCGTATGACGTATGTCAGTTTTACAATAATAGTGATGTACCTAAACACGAGTCGCTACGATTATTTGATTTTACGTAAAAATAACAAATCCAAATAAAATTATTATTTTTATTAATCAGAAGTTTGAACCATCAAAGTAGCTGTCATAGTCACTAACATAGATAATAAATTCATAGTGAATAATATTATCTACTCTGATTTTACGATTCGATATGATTGCGTGAATTCTTGTCCCTCTTTCTATTTGTTTTGTATTGCCTTAATGTTAATTTTTTACAATTTTAAGTTACAGTAATTGTTATATTCAAAAATAAAAATCAATAACAAACCTTTTTAAATAAATCAAAAAAATTTAACGATGTATCGCGATTTTTTATATTTTCACTATCGATTTATTGTAGCCGGATGCAATGGAACTCTCTAAACGGGCAAGCCGGGAGTTCAAGTACTACATTTTCGTGCATAGATTTAAAAATCAATAAATTCAGAACTTCATAGGCCTGACCCTGATGACACCTGTCATACGGGAGTTTAGGTTTCGGCCCGTAAAATACCATAACAGGGACTTTTGCCAAGGGTAGTTGGCTCGTTGCTCTAACGAGGTCAGTAGGTTCCATTCCGTCTGGCATTTGGAATATCATCTCACTTCATTGAATACAATTTGATGTGTGTATGCACTTCCAGTATTCATTAGTTACAGCTAATGCTTTGCTCGCTTAAATTATACACCAAAACCTTCCTCAGGGCCCACCCCGTTCATTGGTGAAAACCACATGAAAATCCGTTCAGTAGTTTTTGAGTTTTTTGCGAACAGACAGTCAGACGCGGCGGGGACTTTATTATATCGATTTTTATCTTTTAGTTAGAGTAATGCATATTATAATGAACCTTATGATGTACTTACAAATCGTGTACAACCCTTGTTGCGCGAATTTTCCTCGTACATGGCCAATTTTTGTCATGAAAAATAAACTTTTGAACTCAAAAAATATATGAACCTCGGCGAAAAAATGTAAATGGAAGGTAAAAATGTTTCGCAATATAATTTCTCATTTCGAAAACCCTTTTTCACTTACGCCCTTGACAGATGCTATGTGACCCAGACGAAAGTAAGTACAGTGATTTATGTACTAACTAGCTCCGCTCCCGCGGGAATTTTGGGATAAATTCCGCCTTTTATACCATTGTATTATTTTGGTTTAATAAAGTTTTAAATAAATAAACAAAAATACCCTAAGTGCTACTCCTGGTTTCATTCTACCAATATACCTAAATACCCAGTATACATTTCATCGAAAACTGTCCAGTAGTTTTTGCGTGGTTGCGTAACAATCATCCACACATCCTCATACACATTCACATTTATTATTTAGTCGTTTGCCAACTGCTCAAGTTTTTCAATTTGTGATAAAAAAAAACTTAAATGTCCGACAAGTTTCAGTTTCCTTCGACCCCTGTCGAAGGAGATAGTAAACTTTTCTCGTTATTTGCCTACTAAATATTAATATTGTTTTCGTAAACGGATTTTATGTGGCCTTTCACAGTTATAGGATAAACCTCTAGCTGATACCCGCGACTTCCGCGAGGTAAATTGTGAAATTCTGATCAAAATAGGTTTATTCGTTTTTGAAGTATGTACCATCATTAATTTGTCGAAAAAATATCGCGAGGCCTGAGTTCGCGGCTTCGAGCAACACGGACTCCCGCGCACATAGGTCAGTGTCCTATGTTTTACCGTAAAAGTAGGTTGACGTAAAAGTTTTACTTAGACTAGACAAGATTTTTTCCGTGTGGTGGAACATGTGTGCTGTGCCTTGATAAGATTGAACAATATCTGAATTGACCTTATTCCAATGAACGTGTCACATTTTATTTTCTGCTCTTCGGTGTTCCATTTTCTGACCAATATCGAAAATCCGCCATATTGGATTTAAGAGTGAATATCAAAAAAAATGTACATATCAAAAATTTTTGGTGTCCTCATTTTTAACACGGGTGTAAAAAATGTTGTGACAAATAAAAAGCCCCATTCTTTTACAAGATATTAAAATATTATATCTTTTGTATATAAACACCTCATCAACTGAATTAGGTCTTAGGAATAAAATTAAAAAAAAAACATTTCCAGTGATGTGGAATTTTTTTGTCATACAAAAAACAATTGTCTCCACGCGCCAATTTTAAAAGAAAAAAAATCTTATTTGCATTTTATGAAACTCACACAGATTTCTTTGTCACAGTATACTTGGAAAACGATTACCGTACATGAGAAACCTTTTTAATCCTTTAGAAACATTCAGGTAAATAAAATAAATGTAGTAATAATCATGTCTCCAAATTTGGTTACTTTGTGTGACGAGCCTTGTGTGACGAAATAATGTGTCCTAATAATACAGTTTCTGAACGTATCTCTATTTTTTAACATCTGGCAACATTCGATTTACTACCAACCTTAAAAAATAAACCGTCAGCCATCTTGCTCTTAAATGTTTTGATGTCGAGAAATGTGTCTAGCCGTTTTGTCGCTGTAAAAAAATATTCTTGTGTGACGCAATATTTCTGGTAAGTTAATTGGTTTTACTATAGACATGTTATTATTAAAACTCATTTGTATTAAGAAAATCGTGCAATAGACAAGAATTGTAAAAATCTTTGTAAGTTGCTAGTAGGACGTAAATTCTTGTTTTGATAGGTTATATTTTGCTTCCATTGTGTGACATTCGGTGACGTCACACAAAAGAATAGGGCGCATACTGACTGGTTGTTTTTTAAGTACAAATTATATTTTATGGGAATAACAATTGGAGCATTTTTTGTATTACCTAATAATCGAAAACAATATCCAGTCGTTCAATGGTTGAGCCTAGTTTTACGTCCTTTCGCATAGCGCTTTTTACCCGACTGTCGAAGAAAGGAGGGTAAGGTTTTTCGAGCGTATTTATGTATGTATGTCCATTTCTTTGTCACACCCTACAGCCTAAACGGCTTAACGGATTTTGACAAGCTAGGTGTTATTGGATTTGTCGTAGTTGCATGAGTGACACTGAGTATATTAAAATTTCTAAGAAATCAAAATGGCTGAATTTTGGCATCAAATTGTTATACCGAAGAATTTTTTTGTACTTTACATACCGAGCGAGGTGTCAAAATGAAGAAATTTCAAAGGATATCACAAAAATATATATCACATACTTGTTAACTAAAAAGTTTGAAATAAAATAAATAATTTAAATAATTAAAAAATCCCGGCTATGATGCAACAAGATTAAAAACAAAATAAAGACAAACTACAAGCCTTGTTTGGTTTGACAAACTACTTTGTAAGCTAAAATTATGTTAAATATACGCATTAAGTTTGTTAGCAGGGGCGACCCGTGATTTTTCCGGTACTTACGAGTATACTGAAAGCCGAATACAATGGGTCCCGCCTGCTTGCAAACTTTATGCGTGTATTTAACAGAATATTAGTTAATTAAGTAGTTTGTCAAACCGAATAAGGCTTGTAGTTTATCTTAATCTTGTTTCGATCTTTTTAGTGCATCGAAGTCGGCTTTTTTTATTTTTTAAATTATTTATTTTATTCAAGTCTGTTAATAAGTTATTTAAGTTTCTGCGTATATTAAGATGTTACACTTATATTTAAAATTAATGTTCCCAGATAATGGTACGTAAAACGCCTTTGTCTGGAGCAGAAAGGCAACGACGATATCGTCAAAAGTTGAGGGAAGAAAATCCCGAGAAATTGCTGCAACAAGAAAGGCAGAATTTAGAAAGAACCAAGAAAAAATATAAGAAAATAAGTATACTAACTGAAACCGAACAAAAGTTACAGCGAGAAAAGTGGAGGAAAGAAAAACAAAAAAATAAAGATGAAAAAAAATGTGATAAAAGGACAGAAGATAAGACAGAAAAAGCCAGGCAGCGCATGTATTCTCGTAAACTACAAAAAGAAAATATTAGTTTAAAATCTACAGTGACTCTATTAGTTAAGAAAGTGAAGACGCTAAACAGGAAAAATAACAGATATAAACATAAAATAAATCAGTTGACACAAAAAATAAGAATGATGAACAACACTGGAAAAAATGAACAAGTAATAGAAACCAATGAGAACAAAGACACTCCATATTCTAAAGCTGAAAAAATTATGAATGAAACAATTCCCGTACTTTCGACCCCGGAAAAGAACAAAGTTGTAAAAAAGATATTATTTGAAAATATTATATTAAAACAATCATTACAAACACAATATTCCCAAGCAACAAATAATTCCGAAAGACATATACTCAAAAAAGTAGTGAATAATGATATGACATCAAAATATAAAATGAAAACCAAGTTAAGTACATGTGTGGGACTAAAGGGAAGGTTAAGGTCTCGACAAAGATTAAACAACTATAAAATGAAATGTTTGGAAGAACTCACTTCATTTTATATAAGAGACGATAATAGCCGCGCTACAGCCGGAAAAAGCGAGTACAGAACATTACATAAAATAAGAAAACAAGTAAGGTATTTGTTGGATACCTTAAAAAATTTACATAAAAAATATAAAAATGAAGGGGGCAAGCTATCGTATGCCACATTTACTCGCTACAAGCCGTTTTATGTATTAAGCCCAAAAATTGTAGACCGAAATACTTGTGCGTGCGTAAAACATGCGAATCTTAGTTTCATGGTAAATAAATTGAAGCAGTTACATTTATTAAAAACGGATAACTTTACCGAGTTATTATCTACAATAGCGTGTAATATAAATGACAAAAAATGCATGTACAATGAATGTCAATTATGCTCTTCTAAAATTTTTGAGTTTGAATTATCACAATTGAATCCAACAAATACAGTATCATGGAAGAGGTGGGTTACAAAACAGATAAAATATTCAAAAAATCTATCCGTGAATCAACAAAGTGAAGAAAAAATTACTAAACGGACAGTCAAGGAAGAAACTACGGGATCATTACAAACACTTCAACAGACATTTTGTACTCATTTACGGGTTTTCAAGAAACATCATTTTAACTTGTTGCACCAATTTAAAATGTACACAATGTGTAAGAATAAACTCACTGAAAGAGAAATTGTTGTGCATTGTGACTTCTCTGAGAATTATATCTGTAAGTTCACAGAAGAAGTACAGGCAATGCATTTTGGTGCTTCCAAGAGACAAATATCCTTACATACTGGAGTTATTTACGCCAATAACAAATATGGCCCAAAAACAATATCTTTTTGCACGATATCGCAAAATACAAACCATACACCTGGCGCTATTTGGGCCCACCTTACCCCTGTATTGAAACTAGTAAAAGAAACATTTCCATCTGTTAAGATAATACACTTCTTTACAGATGGGCCCACAAGTCAATATCGGCAAAAGAAAAATTTTTATATGATAAATACAGCTATCCCTCAGTTAGGTTTTGACAAAGCGACTTGGTCTTATTTCGAAGCTTCCCATGGAAAAGGAGCCGCAGACGGTATTGGAGGAGCAACAAAACGAAATTTAGACGGATTGGTAGTACATGGCCATGATATTCCAGATGCTGAGGCAGCTTTTAAAGCGCTAGTGACAAATACAACATCTAAGATTAAATATTTTCTAGTGCCTGATAAAGACATCGATACTTCAATAAAAATGTTGGATGCGATTTCAAAAACCCTGGTAGCTGTTCCAGACACAATGTCTCTTCATCAAATTGCTTCGACACCAAATACTGGAATTATAAAATTTAGAAAATTAAGCTGCTTTTGTGGTGAGGATTTCGGTTTTTGTGATTGCTTTGATTTGATGGAACATAATTTAATTCAGAAAAGAAAAATTATAAATGAAGAAATAAAAGTGAATAAAAGAAGACGTTTGACATCTAAAAAGCAAGAAGAATCTGATGATACCACCGACACGGATAGTAACATCACGTATGCTGAATCAGACGAAAGTATGGACGAAATTGGCAAGCTAGATAGTGACAATATTGAAGACAATGAAGAATCTATAATGATCTTGAAAGACAACACAGTTGATGGAAAATGTAGAGGTGATAGCGCTATAGACATTACTCAAGAAGGCAACATATTTACGGGTAGAACAAACATAAAAGAAACCAATAAAGTAACGCTACTATCGGACATAAAATTTTCACCGGAAAATAAAGCTTTTCTAAATTTACAAGCGTACGGTCCATTCAAGAAAATTGACATAAACACAAACTTATTTTCTACCAACAGTCTGAAAGAAAATGTAAAAAATATTTACGACAACCCAGTTCCGTCTACATCGGCAATGAAAGAAAAATGAAAGCAAAGATTTTAAAATAGAAGAAGAGCAAACAGGAATAGACAAATATTACACAGATTTAAGACATAGCAACCTGGAAATATTAAAGAGGCAAGAAGCCAACAATAATGATATAGCTAAAACTTTTGAAGAGAAGAAAGAAACGAATGCTGTTAAACTGAATAAAAAGACAAGAAATGAAAAAAGAGAGACAAAAGAGAAAAAGATTGACATAAAAGAAATCGGAAATAACAGTGAAAAAATAATAAAGAAGAAAATGGAAGACGAAATAATAAGCAATGATATGGCTTTGACAAACACCGGACCAGAAAATAATAAAAAAATAGAGATACAGAGACTGAGGAAAATGATGGGGCTGAAATACAGAAAAGTAAAAATGAAAATGAAGGGTTACAGGAGAAGATAAAAGAAAAATCAAGATTATATGGCTGTGATGATTTCATGAGCTTACTCAATGTTATAAATGAAAGTGTTCTTGTAAGATATTTTGAAAAAAATAAGTGGATCTATTATATTGGATTTATAGAGAGCGTGCAAAATGATTGTTATTATAATATAAAATTTTTAAAGACTGTTAGGAAGCCAAAACTTAGATTTATTTTTCCTAAGAAAGATGACAAAGACACAGTTCCTAAAATTAATGTGGTTAAAAAAGTAGAATTAAAGTTTCAGTCAAACGAATACAGTCTTTGCGATGAAAGTGATTCAGTATACTTTACGTAATTTTCCTACTTGATATCTTTTTAAAAACGATTTTTTATTTTATTTTTATAAAAACCCATTTATTTACGCATAAGCATTTATAACGCCAAAACCATTTTTGCGTTAAACAAAAGTTCTCGTACTAAACAGAAGTTTAAAGTAATGAAAAGCAATACTAAAAATACTACAGGTTATTAACTAGCAAAGTACTACCTTCGTTTTTTGAATTTTATCTCATTTTCGAGAAAATGAATTTAAACGCTGGTGGAACTAGTTTCAGGGCTATAGTCGCCTAAAAGGTTAAATACGACGCAAAAGAGATGCCACCAATTGAAATAAATTGTTTAAAAAAAATGGGAATGTTTTTTACAATTCTGGTCTGAGCGCTCTTAAGATAAACCATTTTATAATTTTAAAGACTGCAAATAAATATTTTAGAGCTAGTCACCTAGTTTTACTGGGCACTTACACCATAAGTGGCCGTTTTAGGCCGAAGCGCCGAGTAAAACTATGCGACTAGCTCTAAAACATTTATTTGCATTCTATAAAATTTAAAAAGGGTTTATCTAAAGAGCGCTCATACCATAATTATAAATTACATATCCGTTTTACTTAAAACAATTTATTTCAAATGGGAGCAGCAATTTTGCGTCGTATATTTTACTTATAACCGTTTATGATGACCTTTTTTATTACATCTATGCACAAAGTTTGTTTATCTGTAGATTCATTTTGAAAAGTAATCGGCGATTAATGTGATTAGTTTTGTTAATTTTTCATGTAGACTTTTCGAGTGGAATGATTGTATTTTATTACTTGAAATAAATATTGTGTTTAATAATTGTATTTTTTTTCTAATATTGATACCCTAAATATAATAATTTAATATAATTAAATTATACCCAAACCCTACATTATAAATAATATAAATTAAATTAACCTTATGCGTCTAATATTGTTAAGATTTCTAAAAGTCATGCATAAAAATGCTAACAAGAAGGGATAAGTTCACATTTACATCACTAGATGGCGGTGTCACTTTTACAAAATGCTGCAAAGCGCTATCGTTCGTATGGTACGGCCCTGGCCGGAACTTTCTTTGCATCTATCATCCACCTACAGTATCTACCTACATACTTACTATTACTAGCCTAGTGAGACAATAAAATATTTTGATCCTGCTGCTCTTCGTTTTATTTGTAACGAGTTGAACAAATATTAATCAGTATGAATGCATCTTTATATTCTTTTGTGTGACTCAAATTCCTTTGTGTGACAGAAATTGTAATATTCCATTGTGTTTATTTTGTGTGATGTACATTTTTTTTGATATTCACTCTTAAGCTTGTCAAGCTTAAGCTGGGAGCTTGAACTTTATTGTTAGCATGGACCAGTTTTAACCCGGGTATTTAAAGGATAATTTTATTTTTTTACCCCGTACGAACAGATAGTTATAAATAACAAGCGTAGGTGTTTTTTTTTGTCTCCGGACTTGTATTGTATTGAGAATTAATTCCACTCGGAGAATATCGATTTGAAAATATATCTAAAATCCTTCACTCGAATAATAAAAGCTTGTTGCAAACGATTATTGTTTACAAAATTTCATTTTTATAAATTTTATAATATCATCATTATATTCATCATAATATCTCGGTGGTTCATTGTAATTTAGTAAGATGCCTAGATCGAATGCAGCGAAACCGACAAACAACAAACATTACTTGTATCACTCTACGTGTATGTTTGTTTGTGTATTTACCTTAGCTTACATCTAGATACGTTCGTGTATCTAGATCAAAGCAGACAGGACAAAGAAAACAACTCAAAGGGGCTACGGACCGTTTGTATTTCGGTTTCAGGTAAATGTGAATTGTTCCCGTTCCAGAAACCCTATTCAAGAACGTAGATTATTTTTGCAAGGCATTGTAATCTTTTTGTTTGGCTTGCGATTAATATATATACTGATATAGTGAATTGAATGCTGAACAGTTTGATAGAACGCGATCCAATTTGGTTTATTTATTTATTTCTTAATAATTAGCAACTCACTGCACTTACAGTTGCCCAAGGCGTGCAGTGAACTATAAAGTTAGATAATGTATGAAAACATCCACAAAGCTTCTTAAATTAATGTTGATAAATTCTTTCTGCGTATTGTTATGGGCTACTGGTCGATGGATTTGGATTAAAACACCTGATGACGACACTGATGTGACTTTATTCAGTACAGCCAATCAAGAATTTTCATCAAAAGTGTCCAATCGCAATGATCACTAATTCGGTAATTATCGCCAAGGTTAATGAGCACTTTTCACCTGTAACGCTTCGATCTTTTTCTAAGCTCTTCCGAAAATGAACTGGCTATATAGGATTCTGAATATGTTTTAAGTAATTTTCGACCAAAGATGTCAGTTAAGGTGGTTATGATTAGAAGGGCAAAATAACCTTCCTTGTGAATTTCGTAGCTATCATATCATCCATCATCATTAGTAACATATGCGAATCGATAAGAAAATTTACGAAAATCTTTTTCCAAAAATCTGTTAATAAAAGCGGAATGTAATTTCGTTTGTTCACGTAGTTCATTGAGATTTTAATAAAGCTACTGGATACCGGCCTTGCGCGGTCTGAATTTTAAATGGTATACTCTATGTTGCGTAATTTTGAATAACAAATCTCTGTTTTCAGTTTGACACAAATAATCTGTGTCAGTCTCCATTTCAAGATTTTAAGGATGTGGGTTGTGGGTTTGTTTCGGTGTGACTGTACCTAGCGATTGACATTGTTCTATATATTAATAAATAAGTTAGAATGTTAGTTCTGTGTTAGTTCTATAGAAATAAATGTAACTTGTCATTTGTTCCGCTTTTATTTTAAAGATTTTCGCCCCGAACTGTCGTCGTCAGCCAGCGATGTACTTTTTTATTAGGCGTTGTAGAAATATAAAACTGGTGTCAGTCGTTAGTTCTATGAAACGTCTCACTATTTATGTACTTTTATTCAATAAAATCTATAACATTACAAGAATAAAAGTTCGAAAAGAAATGTTGTGCTCAGCGATGTATTTCTAAAATTCGTAAAAAATATAACCAAATTAAACTTTATACCATAGTTCTTTATAAGATCAGTCTAAAAAATTTAGTTTGGCGTAGTTATATATATAAAATAAATAAATAAACCACTGCGAAACATATTCCTTACTCATTTGTTAACAAAACGTAAGAAAGTTCACTTAAATTTAGCTCTTATTGAGCATATACATAGGGGCGAAAATAGAATGATACTTGCTTGATTATATATACTTTAATATGGAATAAACCAGATATTCACAACACAACCGCCGTAATTTTTGACGTACCTATCATAAACAAATAGACGGCCTGTCCCTCTCAAAAAGTGTCCTAGGCAAAACTTTGATCGGTCAAAGCAAGTATCATTGCCAGTCTATTTTCGCCCCTATGTATATGCTCAATAAGAGCTAAATTTAAGTGAACTTTTTTACGTTAAGTTAACAAATGAGTAAGTAATATGTTCCGCAGTGGTTTATTTATTTATTTTATGTATATAACTACGCAAAACTAAATTATTTAGACTGATCTGATAAAGAACTATGGTATAAAGTCTAATTTGGTTATATTTTTTACGAATTTTAGAAATACATCGCTGAGCACAATATTTCTTTTCGAACTTTTATTCTTGTAATGTTATAGATTTTATTGAATAAAAGTACATAAATAGTGAGACGTTTCATAGAACTAACGACTGACACCAGTTTTATATTTCTACAACGCCTAATAAAAAAGTACATCGCTGGCTGACGACGACAGTTCGGGGCGAAAATCTTTAAAAAGCGGAACAAATGACGAGTTACATTTATTTCTATAGAACTAACACAGAACTAACAATCTCACTTATTTATTAATACATAGAACAATGTCAATCGCTAGGTACAGTCACACTTTGTTTCGGGCTAGGGGTTGCATTTCTGAACGGAACCTTACGAAACTTCACATACCTGTCTTGATTTATTTGTTTTTTTAATGGGGGCAAAACGCTAGTTTGCTTTAGCGTTATTTATGAAAGGATTTTAATTATCGGATTCTCTACAGGTCGTTGTAAAAAAAAATCAAAAAAGGGGAGAAAGGCAAAGTTTGTTTTATTATTATTACTTATTTATTTATTAGCTCCGTCCGCGAGGTCTATGTTCACAGAACCGCTAGTATAAGTGACATAAAAGAAGTGCCGTATTCATAATGCAAGTTTACTTGGTGTACGTTTTACGATGCCCAATTTTCTTGAGCACACGTATGCGTGGTGAGATATCAACTTTTTATAGTCCACTCTCAGACATGTTTTTATCTATACATCATCGTCTTACATATATATTAAAACTGTAACTGGTCTGTCTGTACATAGGAACTATTTAAGAAAAAAAATATAGGGCCTATAGAAACCGAAACGATTTTTTTTTTAATTTTTGTCTGTCTGAATTATTGTACAATACATGTATCACGCAATAATTACTAGGTGGAATTTGATGCAGTTTTCACAGTTGTCTTAAAAATGGTCTTACTTAAAATCTGGTGTTTCATCTTGTTACGCAACTTAGAGTCTGATATATTAACTATAGTTGATTACGCGCAGACGAAAGCTAGTGTTTAATAAGTATAGATCCTCTGTATGTCCACGTTTTATACATGTAACTTAACCGACTTACAAAAATAAAATTGTGAGAATGACATTTAACCTTCGAGCAACAAGGACTTTCGCGCGCGGCATTTAACTGTAAAAGAAACAAAATAATTGTTATTATGACATCTCATAAATAAGTAAAAAAGGATTGTAACCATGGAAGTAATAAGTACTTACGTCTGATTACTTCCATGATTGTAAAATAAGCAAAGAAAAAATACACTGACATAAGCCTGTACTTCATGCACTGGTCCCGGTCCATTTTAGTTGACGTGAAAATCCACTTTTTAACCACCCTGTGTATCTGTCACGTCACGTAGTCCTTCAGAGGGAAGGTTGTACGTGATTTCCGATTTATTTGAGTTTCGCAATGCAGCCGAATAAAATGCGGCTATTTTATTAATACTTGATTCGTCTTCTCGACTCAGGTCTAATCTAATAAATCTAATCTATACGAATTATAACTGCAAATAACCTTTTTAAAAAATATAATTGGCCGTGTAATTTTTGCACAAATAGAAATACTATTTTAGGAGGATTTTTTGGTCTCTATGAAGATCGATGACTGTTATTTTTTTAATCATTTATTCAACACTAGCTTTTGCCCGCGGCTTCGCCCGCGTGAATTTCCCATTCCCACGGGAACAGTGCTTTTTCCCGGGATGAAAGGTACCCTATGTCCTTCTCCGTACTTCCAGCTATGTGTATGCAAAATTTCAGGAAGATTGGTTCAGTACATGAAGCGTGAAGAGGTAACAAACAAACAAACAAACAAACAAACCAACAAACAAACAAACAAACAAACTCACTTTCGCTTTTATAATATTAGTTAGGATAACACAAAAAACACTCATACAAACATTTACCGAACTGCGGAAACCTCGCAGGGTTTATCTGTGTTCGGTGAGTCGCTACATGTGAAGTTCTTATTTTTTCCATGCTGATGATATCTCTCTGGTTCCGTTGATGTCTGTTTGACACCGATTTTTGAAGTTTAATTAACAAACTTAATTTTCAAAGTATTTACGACGTATTTACTTATAATTTTATATATAAATCATGTTTTGCTTTGGAAATGGTATAAATGCTTGTGGTTGTGTGAGAAATAGAAAGAACGTTAAACTGGTGGCGTCAGCCGGCTGCGCTGATGACGAAGCCGCGGTTGCGACAATGCCGCAGGATTGGATCCCTAAGCGAGGTGGCTCTACCCTAGCTAACTATCTAAAAAGCCGCGAACAGAACCACAGTTACACTCTCCAAGATCTACATAAAGAAGCTGCCAAACTCAACCAAGATATAAATGCTAAGGTTCGGGCAATTTCCGAAGAACTACTGGCCCATATTAGACTAAATGAAAAAAACATCGATTTCATTGTAGACTCTTGTGGCAATACACGCGCAACATTATGTCCTGAAGATAGAAATGTAGTTTTGAAACAAGTGAGAGATTTGTATAACTCCAGAATTAAAGATATTACGTCTTTTAGACTAGATGCTCAAGCTTTGGAGCGGGAACGTGCAGATGGATTGAAAAACATACTTCGCGACCAATTTCAAAATCTAATATATGTCGGTCATCAGTCTCCAAAACAATTGCTGCACAAATTTGATGATATGCTCTATGAAATTAATCAGCAGCTTTTTGAGTAATAGTAGGGCTTACGTGGAACTTGAAGCACAGTTACGTATGCAAGGAGACGATGGACTGTTACGTGCTAGGTCCTGTCTGAACCAACTTTGCTTAGGGGTTGCTCTATCTGAAAGAAGGCGTAGCGCTTTAACTTGGCGGGAAGAAACAATGCCATGTCCGAGAAGAAGGCCTGCCTCTGGGTCTATTGACAGAATACGACCTTCTCAACCAATATTAAACACAATTGAGAACGCAGAGCAATTAGACGTGTATGTATCACACTTGGTAGATGCATATCGTTCAGCTGTCTTAAAGGTGATCACTGGGTTTCATTGCAAATTACGCGACTTACATGGGCGACTTGGTAGTTTCGAATTTATTAAAAAAAACCGCCATATAGCGGATATTTCCGATTTTCAAGGCATGATTGAAAATGTTATGCGTAGACTATCTACTCATGTTCGTAGTCAGAGTTGTACAAATAATGAATTGCTCGAGATGCAAAGAAGTTTATTGTCTTTGGGTGAATGTCTCCGTGATACTTATACAGTTTTGCATGATGCTGGTCATCTATGGGACGCTCATATGATCAGGACGGCTTACGCTCAAAAGTTGACTATTGCGGCAGTTGAAGATCTTCTCACTAACCACGACACAATTGAATTGGCTAATGAGCTGAATTTTAATATAGCATTGGAACAATTAAGGTGTATGGCAGACGCAGATAAACTTCAAAGTCATTATGATTCTGTGGTCGAACAACTCAGCCGGATTGCCGATATGTATCAACTCCATAATCAGATAGAGTCTGATCGTCTCGAGCAATATATGACATTCCCTGTTATAAAAGCAAACATTTTGATGTCGGAATTTCACTGCTTTTTAGAAAAATATCCAAGGTCACCCAACCAAATTAATGAAAGCGGAAATAGCAATGAATGCTTATCAAATAAAAGGCAAAGTGGTATTCCTAGTATTTCGGAACCTCTTCCCGTGCCATATATCAAACACAACTTAATGAGATATCATTACAAAATTGGAAGAATGGTTTTCTTGAGACTTTCGAGAATAATATTTCATTGGTACCTGATGAGTTGTTGCGTCAAGCTCGTAACTGGGTTGATGAGAAATCGGCATCCCTATCCATGCGGTATTCACTCAAAATGGTTTCCCATAGTGTTCGATTGGAACGCCTTAAAGCCGCACGGGACATGCGTTTAGCAGAACTGCGTCATCACGAAGCTCGGCTCGAATCGCATTTACAAGCAATCAACGATTTGATCGATCGTCTGCCGGTAGAAACGGCAGAACGTTTGTCGCCTGATTCTTCGGATGTGTATCCATTTTATTATTGGATTGACCGAATTCAAGTTGATATGGATCAACTGTTTGAACGAGACCCGTTAGAACCTGAATTAAAACGGTTGAAATTGCAGAGTTACGCGGCACGTATCATGAAACATAGAAAACAGTTTGAGGACTCTTTAGACTTGTTTGCAGACGCTTGTAAATGGAAGGCAGAGTGTAAAGTGCAAGAAGCCAGGGTTTCTAACGTGAGGTTTATGGCACACCTTCAAGTGTTCAGCCAGGGAGGGAGGTATGCTCCTCAAGAGGCGATCAGGGCGTCTATGTCTTTGACGAAAGTGGCTGATGCCCTTGAAGCTGCTGTGTTACGTACACTGGACACTTTGAATCAACGTAAAACACAGTTGTTATCTGCTGCCGACCAGAGACTAGCCCCTATCCAGAAGATTATTGAAGAAGTCGTCAAAACTAATAAAGGGGGGGATAAACGCAAGCCGGCGGCATCGCCTAAGAAAAAATAGATGGTTTTGTAAGCATTATTTCACTAATGCCATTAAAATAATTTCTTCTTAAAAAAATAGTCTGTTTTTTCCCTCATACATCTTCATTAGGATATCTGTCTTTAGCTGTCACTAGCGACGGCGGTATCCAAGTGGCTTTTAGGATTTGTTTCGGCGAAGGGATTTTAGGAAACTTTCAGGATTTTTCGTAAAATGTTTCTTTTTTTGTGATATTCTTTGAGCTAACTCTGACGCAGTGGGTGCTAAATGGTGGCGTGACGTGGCGCTGATTTGCAATTTAAAAACTAAGATGTAGATTTTTATCAATAGGTGGAACGAGCCATGAGGAAGATTAAGCAGTTGGAAGTCGCGAGCTAGATATATTTTATTTCATGACATGGGCCATTATAAATATAATTTTTATTGGCTGCGCCCTAGGGCTCCCGTGGGAATTTTTGGATAAAAAGTACCCGGTTTTCTCAAACTTTCACGTTTATAGTAGTAGGATTTCGTGACACGCAACTTGTGAAATTACCCAATGTCGAATGTATCAAATTCGTCGCTCGCGTAGGTCTCTCGTGTCATTTTATGTAGGGCATCAAAATATGGCGGGTAGAGAATTGAATCCCTTGTATTATATTTTATACTTACATACTTTTCCCTTGACAACGGCCACAGGGCGGGCGCTTCATAGAAACGGCGCGTCAAATATACCTACTACTGCTACAAATGAAACTGTATATCCGTGAACACGTCAGTAACACGTCAATGTGTGCGTTTTCAGTCATTCATAACGTCCCAATACACAAAAGAACGGGGGAGAAGTGCGACGAGTGCGGGGGGTGCCATATTGCGGGAAGGGCAGGGACACAAAGTAGTTAAATTTTAGTTATCTGTGGCAGGGAGTTACCTTTCTGTACGTAGTACTTATATTAATTCTGTGCAATGGCTCCCACTGTAATGAGTCGAGTTGAAATTGTATTTCTCCTATCATTGGTTTGGTTTGTTAGACTTTTATATTCTGCTAGCCTAGCTGCGCCCCGTGGAAATTATTGGTTAAGAAAAAAACATAGTACTAATCCAAGTTAAATTCTACCTTTTACCAAACATCAAAGACTGATTTTACGTGATTGAGCAACAAACATCAACATGGGGACAGGTTGTTGACAGTTTGTTGCTCAATCGTGTGGTTGATGTTTGTTGCTCAGTCGTGTGTGTACACATCCTAACTTTTGCATTAATACCAGTTTCCCCCATGGACCAACTGGTATGCACAACTAGTTGTGTTGTTCCATCCCTTAGTTAGTGGGATGTATTCATACTTACTTCAAAAAATAGAAGACAATATCAATTCGTTGCAATATTTTTACACATGTTATTCAATGAGGCCTGGACCGATTTGTTTTTTTTTTTAAACGGATTATTTTGTAAACATATCTTCTAATTCGTCAGTTTGTGTCGGGGCCACAGTCACAGATTACTAAATAGTTACTTCGTGCCAAGTGCCCTTTGGAGATTATACGGCCGATGAGTCAGGTTTCTCCTGAACTCGATATATATGATTGACTAGTTGCGCCGGGCTTCTCCGGTGGGAATTTCGAAGTACCCTATGTGCTACTTCCGGCATTTTTCTACGCGTGTTCCAAATTTCATTAAAATCCGTAAAGCGGATTTTGCGTAATTAAATAACAAATATCGAAATACCCAAACTCACGTCCTAACTTTCGCATTTATAATATTAGTAGGATATAGGTATTTCCCTCTCATTGTCATTATTAATAATATAATGTGCTATATTCCTCTATCAATCAACAAACATCAAATTCTGCACAGTGGATGAGGAGTGATTTAAGTTTTGTTACTCTCTCTCTCTCTCTCTCTCTCAGCCGAAAGACGTCCACTGCTGGACAAAGACCTCCCCCAAGGATTTCATTGTTTTGCCGTAATCGCCACGCTTGGCAGGCGGATTGGCAAGTTTTTTTACTAAATCTCTCAAAACTTTCGCCTTCCTTCCTCATAGTCAAACTTAGTTTCTCATATTAGGAAAATGGGGAGATAATGATTAGTAAAATGACTAGCTGTTACATGGTATTCCGCCCGCGTAAGAGTTTGGAATATAATGTACTGATAAGATATCTGAAAGATGAAATATATTATTTAATGTGTGCCAATAAATAAATTAAAAATTAAAAAAAAAATTGTGTGATGAAATAAATTGTAAAGCCTTCAGGCACCTTCAGGCGCCAGAGGTAGACCACTTTTCAAATATCCCATTTCTCATTTTGAATACTTTTCTATGTGACTACTTCGCTATCGGCCTACTTGGCAAATAGCCCATTTATTAGTACTATATGTATAATGCCAGGTGCTGTAACTTTAGTTTCCCTTCACGTTTTACGCAAACGGGAAATAGCGTTTTCCGATGCCCTTTCACATGAGGTAGGAGACGTGAGAAGTTTGGATTTATAGAGTCGTTGACTACTTTCTAAATCAATTTTTTTTTTTAATCGATTGTATGAATTGTATCAAACTAATATTACAAAAAGTTTGTGAGTTTGTTTGTAGGGGGTAACCTCCGTATTACTGAACCGACTTACAAAATTATTTCACCAATAGAAAGCTACATTATGCCTGATTGACATAGGCTACAATTTATGTGTGTTCCTCCCGTGCGAAGCCGGGGCGGGGCGCTAGTAGTTCAATACAATCATATACGCCGTGACGTGACATGGTCCCTGAATAAAAAAAATCGGGTGCCCGTTACTTGAAACTGGCTCTCCGGTTACAGCTTAAGTATGCTTAAACCCTTACTTATTTACGGAAGGGAGCACACATGGCAGAAGTGTGTCGTTAGTTGCGGATTAATGTAATTTTACCCGAGAAAATATTCTGCTTCGGCCCTAGCTACCCTCATTATTAGGGTTGTTTCTTTACAAGATTGCTACAGTCTTAGGGGGTGTTTGCACTATGTTTTGATTATACTCACTTACAATTATCGTACCGGTAGTGCCAAAGATTAGTGAGTTCAAACAAAAAACTCTTCAGCTTTACTATTATGCCCTTTACCCGCGATCGCCCGTTTAAAGTTCCCACGGGAACAGTGCTTTTTCCCGGGATGAAAGGTAACCCTATGTCCTTCTTAGTACTTTTATTTGTATGTGAAATATCAGGAATTGGTTAAGTAGATAAAGCGTGAACAGGTAGGTAAACAAACAATCTCTCTTTTGCATTTATAATATTAGTTAGTACTGGGATAGGTAGGATACACCGCTCACAAAGTCGCTACGGTACGGTACGGTCGCTACCCTACTCCTGTGAGAAGGGTCCGTTTTCTAAAATTAATACCGGAATGTCTCCGTAATCTCGTTGATCCTTCAAATGTATTATGCAATGGAAACCCGGAATTTGCCCGAAATGTAAAAATGTGTGTTATGTGGCACACTATATTTCATTCCAGAACCAAAGTAATGATTGTAGGGTTGTCAGAAAACACAATTTTAGGGGACAGTTAACAAGACAACATATTCACTATCTACCACAGTGTCAAAAGCCTAAGACGCTTTATATATTTTTTATTTACCAGCGTCCCGCCCCGGCTTCGCTCGGGAGGTATATACATAAATTGTAGCCTATGTCACTCAGGTATAATGTAACTTTCTATTGCTGAAATAATTTTTGAAATCGAATCAGTAGTTCTGAAGATCACCCCCTACAAACAAACTCACAAACTTGCAAACACTTCCTCTTTATAATATTAGTGTGTTAGTGTAATTTATCAGTTTACGCACTTGTCTGCTTCACTGTTATATCTGGCCCCTTGTATTGTATGGATGTGAGGCCCGTTAAAGAAGATCTGAAAAGGCGCATAGAAGCTTTTGAGATGTGGACTTATAGGCGCATGCTCTCTATAAGCTGGACCGAGAAGGTGACCAATGCCACGGTTTTAAAGCGAATCGGCCAAAAACGCACGCTCATGCCTACTGTTAAGCGGCGAAAAATCTCATACCTGGGTCATGTTCTAAGACATCAGCGATACGACCTCCTGCAGCTGATAATGATGGGCAAAGTCGCTGGAAAGAGAAAGGTCGGAAGACGGAAAAAGTCTTGGTTGCGAAACATCCGAGAGTGGACCGGGATAGCGAATGCTGCTGAGCTGTTCCGCAGAGCTAAGGACAAGAAGGACTTGAGCATTGAGTTAATCGCTAACCTTCACTAGTTGGAGAGGCACCTTTTGAAGAAGAAGTGTGATTTATGAGGCCGTAGCGTTGAAACATTTGAGGAATAGTGATTAAAACGTCCATCTACTGTCTAGAGGCCCTGAATTCAATTCCCACCTCGGGCAGATATTTGTACTAATTTTCACAGATGCTTGTCTGCAGTTCCGGGTATTTTGCTGGTTTCTGTATTTAATATCCATCGCATCTACGGCACAAGTTTAAAACTTGCAGTGGGCTGTTGAGTGTTGTCAATTTATATAGGTACAATCAGCTGCAGAGAAACCTGGCCCTATCTCACCGAATTCTATCTCAAGAGAGTCAAGTTTCTCTGCTTTATAACATACGTAATTTACGTACGTTAATACGTACGTAATTTTTTAGGTGCTCTCACACAGCATGAAAAGAAATTACTAAAATATCATTCAGTAAGTATATCATTTCCATTTCAACAGACTTCGTCCTAAATAAACAATGTCATATTCTGATATGCGGTAACCCTAACCACAGAACATTCATAAGTACATGAAACCTTTATGAGGATTTACTCCCGAAGTTGCCTTTATGAAACGTGAGCATATGTAATTTGCACAGTATGTATATTATGTACGTAAGCGAATAATAACTGTGCGTGTGTGTTTTCTGACGTTGAGTTTCTAGATAGCAGGAAATATTGTAACGGTTTTACTATTTGCATATCCGAACTGAAAATCCCGTATGCCAAACAAAACTTCCCAGCTGCCGGTGTCAGGTATGTTCAACATGCTCAAATTGCTCAACTATTTGTCGGAAAATCCCGTAAGTACTTATACCAAACAAAACTTCCCAGTTGCCGGTGTCAGTGGTGTTCAACATGCTCAACCATCTGTCGGAGAATCCCGTATACGAAACAAAATTTCTTAGTTGTCTTTGTCAGGGGTGTTCAACTATTCATGCTCAACTATATGTCGGATGGCTTAAAAGCATGACACACGGACGGGTGCATCCGTTTGGCAGCTACGATGCCACATACACAGACACGTCAAACTTATATATGTCACCCCTCATATAACCCTCTGTTTGGATCGGAGGTTAAAAATACTGCGTTGTTTATCTACGGCTTTAAATATATTTTTCCACAGTCAGCAAATTCTACCGAGATACAACACGAAAACCATCACATGAGAGGATAAATATAATCTTCTTAGATGCTCCATTTCACGCCACATAAAGGATAGAGGGTAACTTTCGCAGGATATTTGATACAATACACACACACACATCCATTCTTTAGGGATCACATTGGAACTTTCCATTGTCCACTCGATCAAAGTGCAAAATAGCGAAAGTGCTGAGGATTAACTCAGACGTCGAGATAGTGAGACATTTATATTTAACTAGCTTCTGCCCGCGTAAATTTTACACCAAAACCTTCCTCATGACCCATCACGTCTATTAGTCAAAACTGCATGAAAATCCGTTCAGTAGTTTTTGAGTTTATCTCGAACAAACAGACAGACGCAGCGGGGGACTTTATTTAATAATATGGACCGATTCGCCATTTTATTAAACACGATTCGAACGATTTAATTGCATAAAAATAGTGACAAATTCATAATCGGTAAAAACCATAAGATTTCTTCACGTCAGTGTCAAAATTCATTCGGTATCGTTAGATGTTTGGGCGGATCTTTCTCGTTAACACAAAAACAAAATATTTTAAATATTCTGAATTTATATATTACTAGCCGCGCCCCGGGGCTTCGCTCCCGTGGGAATTTCGGGATAAAAAGTATCCTATGTGCTATTCCCGGTATTTTACTACCGTTATACCTAATTTCACCAAAATCCGTCCAGTAGATTTTGCGTGATTGAGTAACAAACATCCTCACAAACTCACATCCAAACTTTCGCATTTATAATATTAGTAGGATAGTAGGATAGGATACAGGTAGCGATAGTGCCTATAGCTTTTGTTGTATTAAGGCAAACAGGGATAGAAAAGTACTATGAGTCATTAAGTAAAATGGCTTGCCTGCTGCGACTAACAGTAAAGTTAATATACTCTGTTCTGTAGTCTGTCTGTAATAGCGTGGACAAAGTGTGATAAACAACTTTTGTATGCGCCATCATCGGTTTGTTCGTTCGGTAATGAATAAAAGTAAACAAGTAGCTTTTAACACGTACCAATAAAGCACGTATTCCAATGTGGTAACTGGTAGTTGGAGGTACAGTAGTTCACATAGTATACCACATTTCATTGGGGTGAATTGCGGGTGGTATACTTTTCTATGTAGCTCATTGTACATTCAATAACAAGAATAACGACATCATAAATGTAACTCCTGTAACTATTTTTAGATAAAAAATGCAAAGACGTCTGGAATCGACACGGTATAAATATAATATTACTCGTAAAAGCCAGTTCTCTGTTTTCCTTAATTTGTGATCAAAGGCATTAGTGTAGCTCTGAATGGTGTTTCAACAGGTAACTTTTCCTGTATTGCTCACACGTTAATGTAGTGGGAGATATTTTATACAGTAGTGGTCAGGAAATCCCGATTACCAAAGAAAATACCAGTTCTAAATGATTGAATAAGACCAAACAAATCGTCTAAATTCGTCCACGGTGGAGTAACAAGCATCCACCAAACCATCTAAACAACATTTTTTTGTGAAATCTCACATCAATGACATCTAACATTTAAAAAAACCGAATCAATAGGGTGATTACCCTATGGATCTAAAGAGTGAAGCTACGCATGACCTGAGGTTCTCCCAAAATCTTTTGAAACGAGAGAACTCTTCAACCCGTTCAATGCACCAGGTTCAGTGACAATAAAAGCAAAAATGTATTTTTTATAAAAACACACATATTAAAGCTAAACTTAAACAAAGAGATTAATTAAAGAATTTGAGATAATCATTTTCCAATCGTAAGAATACTCGTATCTTCAAATCCCGTCTCTCCAGTCAATAGATCGATCAGGCCATTATTTGATATCCCTTGAGATATCTCGGCAAATAGATTAACAAGATTAATACCAGGCCCTTGATTCTACAAATTAAAAACGTAGATATCGTGCTTCAATTGTGTCTCAACAGCCAAAGAAATCGTAATAAAACATAGAAGTATTACAGAAATCTTGTCACTTTATTTCAATTTCCTTGGATCTTGAGACACAATGGAAACACGACATTTACGTTTGTAATTAGTGGAATCGGCCCCCAGGCACTCGACGACACGATGAGTATCAAATAATTTCTTTGGAAAGTCTATATTTTGTTTATAGAGCCGATGATAGTGGGGGTGTCACAAACACCCTCAAACGTCCCCCTTCCGCCAAACATCCATTCTTACAAACTTTCACGTTTATTATTAGTTTAGTAGGATATAATATCTGTGTCAATGTAGTAGGAAGCGTATTTTTTCTCGTGGCTGAGATGATGATATTGATTCCGGTGTAATTGAGTTGTGGATAATACTAGGAGGATTACCAAATAGAGTAGATTAATATCCCAAAATTCCCAAAAAAAAGTGCTGACGTGTCCTTGACCTTCAGATCCTTCAATTCCAAGTTTGTTGTCAATTAATTGGAACTCTGTATCTATTTCCTCGACCGTTACGATTGCAGATTTATATCAGGCAAGATACCGGATCTTCACAGAATACTATAGCACTTTATTCATATTCAATGAATGAAATTACCTATTGACCATTAAAGTCTGAATTTTCAGATTTCTATGCAGCGCACAAGTATTGTAGTTTTTTTTACAATTAATTATTACAATTTTATGTTTTTTTCGACACTATTTCTTGTGACACATTTGAAGGAAGCTCGCGGTTGTACGGAGGATGCGTTATCTTATCTAGCCTTATATAAATCAATGGTCATCCTCGTTCAAAGTCTTCCAATTATATTTGAAGACGTTTCACCAAATAATTGGGGGAGCCTCTTTATGGGAGTGACGAGCTTAGCTTCGGTAAATACGAGCAGTAATTGACTTGTGACTCCGAAATCCGAAAGTAAGTTGTCACATCAGGGTGTCGATTTCCAAAGTCATAATTTGCCTTTACGAAATCTCCACGGGAGCGAAGCTGCTCGTATGTTTCGTCCCACCCCACAGCTGAGCAAAGATCTCCCACTATTTCCAATCTGTTCCGTTGACTGACCCCGCCTAAACTAGACTGCGGGTCCAGATATTTTTATCCGTGCGAATCCAAAGTAGGGCGAGATTTCAAATCAAGATACATTTTATGTGAGCAATAAATAAATCCATACACTCTCTTCCAGTACATTAAATATTACACCCCGCGGGTCAGTTTTATATGTTTTGTGTTCTACTTTCGCTGACTGAATGAAAATACCTCGTAAAATATTTCAGTTTTTCATGCGCTCGTCCGTTCTGCCCACGTACGAATTTCCGGCATCCATTTGAAGGTCGCAGTACCGATAAAAACGGAAAAATAACGAATACTGTTTGTATATCCTCTTAATGATTATTATACACGGGAACACGTTATACACACAAATATCTTCTGGCAGTGATATTACACATAAAGTCAATGGAAAACCGCAAAATGGTTATGGCGTCGAAACTGAGTATTAAATTACTTGACTTTAGGACAGTGTGGCTTGAATTTCGTTGTTTGTCCTTGATATCTTTTCTATTAGGATTTAGTTTAGCATAGTGTTCTTAAAAACCCTGTTTGTATATTTGTGTGAATCTTATTGCTAAAATCTTCTTATAAAAACTCATTTAATTTTTCAGCGCAATTTTTTTTTATTATTCACATTCAATGAATTATTCGAAATTTCGCTATATCCTCCCCCACGATAAGAATCGGTGTTAAAACTCGATACTGTAGGTGTCATAGATAGAAAAGCATGACGGAGAAAAGACAACATTGAAAACAAAACAATTGAAAAATCATTACCACCTAGACGGCTCCCTGATAAATATTAATGGTATTCCTTTATCTCAACCTTGAGGCTGAGTATTCGACAGGAATTTATGGGGCATTACGTGACGCGGCTGGGGAGCGATAAGGAAAATATGATTGTAGAAGATGGTACTGCAAGTTCTGAAGAGTCTTTTTTTACTTTTGACCCCGGAAAAGGTAGTAGATATTTGAGAGAATCTGAAAGAGTACCAGACTGCTACCGTGGGGGTATGACCAGTACAAATATCGTACTTTTGCTAAAGATAACATTTATTTTACGTTATGTTATTTTAATACGTATTGTATCCTGAAATCTCTCGGGCTCTTTTAAACATTACGAACTTGTAAAACGTTACCCATTCTAAATTCACCTGTACATCACATCAGTCCTAATCCTGAGGGTCGAATGGCCTAATTTACATGTAACATTCATATATTTAAGGGCTAACACTCGGAGGGAGGCGATTTGCTAGGAATAGAAATGGCGGCTTATCGTAGACTGCCTTACCCCGAATCTGACCTTGGTTGTACGACCCAAAGAATAAGATTAAACGAATAAGATTTTCAAGTTTCGTGACGAATATATTTCGTTATATCAAACAAACTCAAAGATGCCAAAGTTGCATTTAGTGCGGTGCGGCGGTGGATTAAGGAGTTGTGTTTTTATTCATTATCTGTTTTGGTAAACAATGTATTATAGTTAACCTTTTACCAGTTATCTGGTGAACTGGTATACCTAAGAGTAGATTTCAAATGGACAGTAAATAAAGTTATTATTTCGATCTCCGTACCAAATAAATTATAAAGTGGTAGTTCATTCTTTATTCCGCATAGTTATATCATGACATCTTATATAATTCTCTTCTTTTAGGCTACTACCTATCTCACCGAATCCTAAAACAGGGGTTCAGGTTTCTCTACAGCTGACTGTACCTTGTACCGCAAACCAATCCGAACATTTGTCTATGTCAGTACAAGGAGCCGCGTTTTACTTGTTCGCTCCGTTCAAAATCATAATTCGCTATGTATTTGAACTTTTTGAATAATGACGGCCCGAAAATTTGTACTTACTAAATTTGTTTGAAAGAGGTAGTAAAATTTCTGGTTCTGGTTATTGGTTCGGATAATAATAATGTACGATTAATTTTACTGACCTGACCCCAGTGAAGGAAAAAGTCGCGTCGTCGTAAGGAAACTTGCACTGTTGACTGTTTGTTCACTAGTGTTAAACTGCCGGTATATGGCGGTGGTCGTTGGATTATATCAGATGCCTTTAGGCACAGATTACTCAATTGCTTTAGGCGACTTGAACAAGAAAGAAGAAAGTGTGTCTTGTGAAGAAACAAGATATTAATATATTTTATCTCTTCTACTTACATATCAAACTAATAGGAAGTGTTTGTTAGTTTGTTTATAGAGGGTCATCTTCGGAACTACTGAACCGATTTAAAAAATTCTTTCAACAATTAAAAGCTATTTTATACCTGAGTGACATGGCCTTTAATTTATGTATGTCCCCAAGCGAAGCCTACTGGTCTTAAAAGCGTACAAAGTCACGGGTAAAAGTTAGTATACTAATTAACGATTTACAAAAGTTTAACAGAGTTTTAACGAAGATGTTAAAATTTTCAACATCATCTTTCGCGTTGTTTCTATTATTTAGAATTTTAGACGTTGAAACTTTTGCAAACGTTATAGCTGTAAAACAAACTTTTGAATATATCCCGTGTCTGTCTGTTCGCTTTTAAACAACTCAACTGATTTTGAGAAATCGGTTTTTTTTTATACATAACATAATACCTACTTATATGTAAAAGAGTACTTGTGGACATTTGTCTATTTTGTCATACATCAATATATACGTACTTAATTTTTGTTTTATGGCGTGACACCAAACCACATTGTAAAACAAAATAAAAACCGTCCAAGTGCGAGTCAAGCTCGCGCACCGAGAGGGTTCCGTACACACAAAGCATCTTACATTATAGCTCGACTAAAAGACCAACTAGTTTCAAAAACAAACTTAACTTTGCAGTTCGATCCTTAGGATTCATACTGCATCGAGCGCAAAAATAAGTTTGTAACACTTTTATTTTCACTTTCAGACTTTCATATTTATTCCTGTATAAGTATTGTTAGACCTTGCTTTTTGCCAAACATAATTTTAGGTCAACGGGAAGTACCCCATAGGTTATGATTGCTGTCTGAAATCGCAAAATATGCAAAAAATCGCAACATTTACGGTAATATCTTCTGATCGCGTTGACGTATAATTTTGATTATTTTTTTGCTGAAAGAGATCGTGGATCTGAATATTCAGTATTGATTTCAACTTGATACCTTTAAGCGTTCCTGAGAAAAAAAAAGTTTGACAGACAGACGGGCATCAAAATGATCTTATAAGGTTTCCGTTTTTACCTTTTGAGGTACGGAACCCTAAAAAACATCACTTTACTTCTGTTTGCCTTATTTTACCTTCCATTCCGTAGAAAACATTCCGGGAAATATGCGAATCTGTAAAATTGCGGACCGAAACCTAATTATATACCTGTCATAATAACTTGAAACAATTTATATTTGTACAATTCAGCTGCCAGAAAAGCGGGGCCTTTCATTAGAATTAATTAGGGGCCCAGTTGTATAGCCGCTTATCTTAATAATATTATGATCGAGATTTGTCTGTTTTATTTTTTTAATAAATATATACGGACAAATCACACAGATTGAGTTAGCCCCAAAGTAAGTTCGGGACTTGTGTTTATGGGATAAACGATACTATATTTTATGTCATTTTATGTCAAATACATATATAGATAAACATCCAAGACCCAGGCCAATCTGAAAAAGATCATTTTCCATCTTGACCTGACCGGGGATCGAACTCGGGACCTACGGTGTGGCAGTCTGGCGTGATAACCGTTAGGCCACGCGGAGGTCGTCAAATGTTGTCAAATGTTGTTTGTGTAGTCTCTTTTTAACCACCCACTCAAAAAGAAGGTGTATTATTGTCTCTGTTTCTGATTGTCTGTCTGTTCCTTCGTAGCTCCTTATATGCGCATTATTATATTATATTATTATTATATTACAGTTTCATCGAGGCGTATCAATATTCATTATGAAATTTAATATCAACATGAAACTTGTCAGAAATTTAACTGCGTGGGATGGTTTTGGCGATGTCTGACTTACATTGGATATAAGGCCTGGCAAACATAATTCAAAGAAAACCCTTGTATCTTGGTCATAGATATATTGTTACTACGTCTTGATGTTCTGCTGTCAAATACTTATATCGCTTATTGACCGGGGAATCAGCTCGTTCATCTTGTATTTCATTATCTTTAGTGTACTAAAAAACACTTACATCAGTTTTTTTACAAAAAAAATAGGTACACTTTTTGGTACAAGCTTTTCTTGTCACCATCACCCCAGAATAAGTGTCAGTATCTTCCATTGCCATCATAGATGATGAATGACAATATTTACAACATTTTTTTATCTTTTCTTTCTTACTTTTCTTTTCATGCATAAATTAAAATTTTTAAGGAAGCGAAATCATATTTCACCGCCTTTGTCTCTGAAAATGTTTTTAATCGAGTTTCTAAAAAAAATAATGAGGTTTCCTTTGAAAGAATATACGCAGGGTAATCTTCATTACCATTTATTTAAAAAGGCTTGTAGTCGGGACAGCGAATTAAAAGAGTTCCAAAACATTAATATTCTTTAGGCCAATTCGGCTCAGTCAACAATCCTAAAGGTTTAGGGGAAGCTGAGTAAATAACTCCCTTAGGGCCGGTTAAAACGTTTTGATTGAACCTTTTCGTATTTTATTTTCTTTCCGCCCTAATCTGTATTACAAACAAACAATTTTTGTTGTGTGTTTATCAACTTATTTTTACCCGACTGCGCCAATAGAAGGATAATGTTTTTTCGAGCTATATTCAGGCACATTTTAACTCGAGATGTAAACAACTCGAGTCTTTGAGTCTTAATTCGATAGACTCGGCTCAATTTTACAAGATCGGTGTTCTAACAAAACACAGAGCTTTGAGTCGAGCCGAGCTCCAGTCCATTCTCGAAGACTCGAGCGCCAAAATAGAACTCGTATTTCAAAAAGAGCTCGAGTCTTAAAAAGAAGCTCACGTCTCAAAAAGAACTCGAGTCTTAAAAAGAGCTCGAGCGTATCGAGTCTTGAGAGTATCAAGACCGTAAACGACGTAACTTTCGCATTTTTTAATATTAGTAGGATTTTCAAAAGCTAAGAATACTAAACTTTACAAAAATAACTAAACTACTATTATATCTCACAAAAGTTACATATTTTATTCCCTGTTTATTTATAAAGGAACTCCAAATGGAAAAGAACTTGAGCGCGACTCGTCACGTAAAACGACTCGAGCGCGAATCAAGACTTGAGCGCCATGATGCGCTCGAGTCTTTATGTAGACTTAAGTGCTCGAGTCTAGGGGTCTTGTAACGAGTCGAGCTGTGCAATTTGTCAGCCGAGCCTAAAATTTAGGACTCAAAAGACTCGAGTTCTTTACATCTCTCATTTTAACTTCCGAAAGATCGGTGTCAGGTATGTGTGTGGTACATAATTCTCCCAACAGAGTTTCTGACATAAATCATTAACAATGTGTAACTTCAAACTTGCTTAAAGTTAGGGAATTATGTGTAATTTAATATGTGGTTTTGCCTTGTACAGAAAATAGTTTAGCTTGAAATTTAGACGAGGTCAAGGAAGAAGTGCTATAATCTTTACGATAACAAGCTTATTATTAAAAATAAAAAACACGACTGACGAGTTTTTACTCAAAAAAGTACATACAAACATATAAGTTATATACATTTTTGAAATCGTTTTTAAAGCCCTTCAATTTGATACCCCACTCGATAAGATTGATCAAATTTTATTTTTTTGGTCTGCTATTTATCGCATATATAATCCGCCATTTTGTTTTTATGGTGACGTCAAATAGCCTATGTCACTCGGAGGAATGCAAGGAATCTAAAAATACCTCTCACATCAAAATCGTTTAAGCCGTTCAGGACTTATGGTGGAATAAAGAAACTTACATACATACATACATACATGAACCCTGAAAACATAACACTCCTTTTTTGGTCAGTCGTGTAAAAACATTTGCAATCTTTCGATGTCTATAAGCGACTTGAAATAAAATCTGATACCAGTGTTATCGATAAGAATGATCGTCGCGTTTTGTCGTTGTTAGTTTTATTTAGCAATTAACTTTTGCTGGCGCCTTCGCCCGCGTATCCATCAAAACCTTCACCATTGCCTACCATTGTCCACTAATGAAAACCGCATAAAAAGCAGTAGTTTTAGAGTTTATCGCGAACAAACAGACAGACGCGGCGGGGAATTTATTTTAAAATATTTAAGATTCATTACTATTTTCCTGCAGTGAATGAATAGGTAAATTCATTCACCACCATATGTTGCAATATTCATCTTAGCTCGTGAGCAGGTTTACTCATCATGTTTTCGGTGAAAGATCCTTTCTCAAAGAACCATTTGTTCCAGCTGGAGAATGTGCAGCTTCTGGACAAATACAACCTGCGGAACCCTTCGAAGGGCACGCTGTACTTCGCGACCACACACCTCATCTTCGTGGACCATGACATGAGGAAGGAGACATGGGTATGTGCACAGAAACCACGATTATCCTTCCTACTAACATTGTAGCGAAAGTGAGTTTATATTTGTTTGTTACCTTGTCACGGCCTCACGGCCTTTGATAGGCGGTGGCAGCAGCTAGCGAGCGATAGAGGTAGTTGAAGAGATAAGGGGGAGGGTTTTGCCCAGCATGACCAGCAGTAACGTAGATTAGAATAAATGATTTACTAACCTAATCTTCTCTCATAACATATCCATACTAATATTATCCATACTATCCATACTTCCATACTAATATTATAAATGCGAAAGTTTGGATGTGAGTTTGTGAGGATGTTTGTTACTCAATCACGCAAAATCTACTGGACGGATTTTGATGAAATTTGGTACAGAGGTAGATAATGACCTGGAATAGCACATAGGCTACTTTTTATCCCGGGAAAAAGCACTGTTCCCGTGGGAAATTCACGCGGGCGAAGCCGCGGGCAAAAGCTAGTTATATATAAAGAACAAGGATTTAATGTCTCTTTGAAAAATAATCAATGATAGGATAGGATCCCAAAAAAGTTTGGTCAAAAATTTAGAGACACTTAGGGGTAAAATCTCAAGCTGAGGAAATGAATCGCAATACATCGAGATTACCTATTAACTAAGTAAAAAAAACCTTTTCACGCTTTATCTACTGAACCAATCTTACTGAAATTTTGCATGCACAGTTAGGGGTACTGAGAAGGACATAGGCTACTTTTCACTTGGAAAAAGCGCTTTTCCGGTGGGAAATTGACGCGGGCGAAGCCGCGGGCAAAAGCTAGTAATGTTATAAATGCGAAAATGAGTTTTTATAGATAGATATTTGTTTGTTACCTTTTCACGTTTTATCTACTGAACCAATCACCACAATAGACATAGGAGTACTGAGAAGGACATAGGGTACTTTTTATCCCAAAATTCCCACGGGAGCGAAGCCCCGCACAGATTTGAATAGTTTCTCGTACTTCGTGCCCCGGAGTGCTACTTGGAATTATATCTGCTGTATTTTATATTGCTTAGCTACGCCTTGGGGCTCCGCTCCTGTAGGAATTTCGGGATAAAATGTTTATTCCAGGTTTTATTCTACCCGTATACCAAATTTCATCGAAATCTGTCAAGTACTTTTTGTGTGAAACAGTAACAAATATACAAACATCCATTCTCACATTCACGTTTATTATATTAGCATAGCAGGATAACTCAATCGGATTCTATAGATTGAACGATAAATTCGCCTTGTTCTGTTTAGCTCCGAAAGATGTAACATGCCGAAACGATTATGGTAATCTCTGCATTATCACAATCTTTACGATCAGTCTGCAGCTGTAGACGTTGAATTATCGGAAAACGCTTAAAAACTTACCGTCGAGCAATATACTCGGGTATGGGCAGAGATAATTTTTAGATTTCGTGAATATTGGCAATCTCTTGTGAAATAGGAAAATTATTTTCTACTAGCTATGCCAGTGTTGCCAGGTGACTTTCTAGGTTTCCCCCAAGATTTTAACGAAATCTCCCCAATTTTTCCCTAAATGTATGAAGATGATTAAAATTTTCCCTCAAAATCATTTTTCCTCCCCCTAAAATGATACTACTTGTATGAAACGAAGATTTATAAATCCCCCCATCGATTATTTAAAAAAAAAACAAATTTGGGGGAATACTGGTAACACTGATAGCTCACTATGCTCGGCTTCGGGTGAAATTTCGAAAATTCCTTTCTTTGTGCTTACTTACGCTATAAGAAGAACCTCTCCAAAATTTAAATTTTCTACGTTCAACGGTTTTGTCTCTGCGTTGATTTACTAAATTATAGGACCAAATATCGCGTCATCCTGTTATATTTGCTAATTGGATAACAAATTTAAAGTCACATAATGGTGTCTTTAGGGAATGATTTCATGCGACGAAATAACGTAGTATATTTTTTAAATGAAAATCGTTATAATCGCTGAACATTACAAAGATAAATTTAGTTTTTTTTTTTATAAAAACAATAATAAAAATGGTAGGAAAGAAATATTAACATAGCCTGTGAACACAGCTGAGCATCGCCACAGCATCAATCAATCATCATAGCATAGGTAAGCCTAAGAGGAAATGGCGAGACAACCACATCCTAATCCTAACTAATATTATAAATGCGAAAGTGAGTTTGTTTGTTGGTTTGTTTGTTTGTTTGTTACCTCTTCACGCTTTATCTACTGAACCAATCTTCCTGAAATTTTGTATACATATAGCTGGAAGTATGGAGAAGGATATAGGGTACCTTTCATCCCGGGAAAAAGCACTGTTCCCGTGGGAAATTCACGCGGGCAAAGCCGCGGGCGAAAGCTAGTAATTCAAAATATAATAATCTCAATAATCTTCGTTTCATACAAGTAGTATCATTTTAGGGGGAGGAAAAATGATTTTGAGGGAAAATTTTAATCATAAAAGACTGGCCAAGGCCAAACTTTCTCCAGGACAGAGAAGGGTGGAAAATTGAGGGAGGCCCAGCAGTAGGACACAAAAACAAAGCTACATAGAGAAAACATAGTCTAAAATACATTACACGTGTAATGTTATCCAAATAATAGTCGTACCTTGAATAAACGCTCAGGGGCACTTGCGACATGAGCAACAAAAAGACCAAAACCAGACTTTTTTAAAAACGTCCAGTTTTTGCCTATAGGAATAAATATCGGTAGCGGTGGTAATCCATTAGTCCATTAGTTAAGACATTTGCCGACAACGTCTGTGGTTGAAAGTTCCCAGGTTCGAAACCTACTCGTGCTTCATGAGTGTAAACCAGCCTGAAATGCCATGTATGGTAGTTCTCATCGACCACCACTAGCAGCTTCCGTTGAAGGAAAACATCGTGAGGAAAGCTGAACTCCAGTTGATTTATCAGCTAGTGTGTGAAATGGAGAAAGCGAAACCACTCCAAGGAAGATGTTGAATGTTGTGTGTTCCACGTAATGACATTGACAAGAGCATATTCCTTAAGGCGATACCCAAGGCTTATCAGAGGGGGTGAGGGGCGGTCCGTAAGCTCCGCCCTAAAGCAGACACAATAAGGTTACTTTTCGAATTTTCTATAATTTGTGTTTTTGCTAGCTAGTTTTCGTTTGGCTCTTAGGGTAATTATTTTAGAGGTTTTCTTTTAATTATGATAAAACACTAAAAATATTTTTAAAAATAAGCTGGTATCGTTTTAAATAAATGTATTCATTATTTAATTCTTTAAAAAAAATCTACTGTTATCGCTTAAATTACGGTGATTTTCGACGATAAAGGAAAAAAAAACAGGATTATGTATTATTATTTTTTATCTAGTCTTATTTATTTTATCTGTAATTTGGTTCGGTATTATAATTCTAGTTTAGTATTTTTCCCTTTACGGGATATTTTTCCTGCTTCAGTACTTCTAACCTATGGTTCACACTTGACGTTTAAAGACAGTACGTTTTCGGAAAATCCTGATTGGGTATGGCCTTAAAAAGGTAGAAGGAAGGGATTGTATTTAATCCCTTCCTTTCACCATGACCACTATTGGGTCGAAATGTGGGCGTACAGAAAGAGCCCAAAGTGCTCATCTCTAAGCACCTGAAATTGGATACATAGATATTATTAGAAAAAGATTTCCGACCGCCTTTTGTCTATGCCATCCACATGCCATCCGTACTGACAAGGGTAGCGTCGGCCTCGAAACTTAAAATATTTGTCAACTGTAATACTACGACAAACGATCTTGAAAAAGGGTCGCTCTCAGAATATCCTTAGTGCGGGTCCTGAGTGCCAGCGTATCGCAGAAGCTTAATAGGGGCTTCAGTGACCTTATATACACCTTTTGGGGTCCGATGGCAAATTCATCGGCTTGGGACCTGCCTCCTAATGCCTCCCGACAACGAAAAAAACGGTCCTCCTAGTGTCTGATCAATGCCATACCAATGATGGGATGCACGTTCTGACTGAGACCCGGCTGAGGGGCTAGCCCATGGTTACGCCGAAGGTTGCCCGGGGGGCCCTGATGATACAGCAGTATAGTTGCCCTCACGTAATTTGCCCGCTGGCGGTTAAGCTGCGCAGTAGGCGATGTATCGGTTTATGCGGTGAGCGGGGGTCGGGCGGGTCTCGACCGGCGCGCGCGATTGGTTCGTCAGTCGTACCCATGCGCAAGTTTCACCCCCTCCTCACCCTCCCGGCGGCCTTTTCACGTGATGGGATGTAGCTAAGAAGCCTTGAGGCAGCCCGGACAGAGTCAAGATAGTAGAGTATTTCGTCCGCGGCAAAGAAGAAATACACTGTCCGCGGCGGATTCCGCGTCCGCGTACGTCGACACTCAGGACGCACACTAAAGGAAAATTTTCGTGTTTTATCTCTTTGTTTAAGTTTAAGTGGTGTCTTAATTTTACCCTTGTCATTGAAGCTTTGAAAACTTTATTACTTTTTATGACACTTTTTTATCGGTTTTTAGAAACTTTGATCCTTCTAGCTGGGCTTGACAGACCGTCTTTATAAACTTTCCGCAAATCTATTTCAGGCCTTCTCAAAATCTTGTTCTTATCAAAACTTGTGACTTCGTAAGATTTAGTATTAAGCAATTTCTTCTTTTATCTTTATCGAGTGAGTCGCTGGTTACAATTTGGTTTTGAAGTTTCTAACCCATCACAACAGACATGCTCTGACGTTGTATGTATATAGATAGATAGATAGGAGGTTCATATATAACTACCTATATGGTCGCATATGGTAGTTAAGACACCAAATCGACTTTTAACGTCTTATCTAATACCGACTAACCTTTTTCTCCCACCAGATCCTCCTAATGCACATATCAACAGTGGAGCGGCTGCCGATCACAACCACGGGGTCGCCCCTGTTGGTCCGCACCAAGACCTTCCAGTCTGTTTTCTTCGTGATCCCGAGGGAGCGGGACTGCCACGAGATGCACCAGACCTTGCTGAGGCTCAGTCAACCAGGTAAGTAGTATATTATTGGGCATTCTACCCCACTTCCGTTCTTCAGGTCACTTCGTTCCCTTCATCACTCCAGTGGCGTAGAATGCCCAATAATATAAATTAAAGCTAGTTACTTACATCATGACATCCAGTACACTTCACTTTGTTAAACTCACTTTACTATGTATATTTTACTACTAAGCTATATTTCGGACATTATAACTACCTATATGAAATGAGATGAGATGAAATTCAGATCAGATGGACTCGTGTTGTTTCACAGAAGCAAAAATCCCTTGACGCCATGTAGTGTAGGCCTCGTATGTATTCAATTTTCTGTGACCAGATTGGCTCAAACAACACCAAAACTTCAAATGCTCACATATTGAATGAGAGTTGAAATTCAGATCAGATGGACTCGTATTGTTTCACAGAAGCAAAAATCCCTTGTACTCTATTTCCTGTGACCAGATTGGTTCAAACAACACCAAAACTTCAAATGCTCTCATTTCACATATGTACCTATAAATAAGTAATATGAACTTCAGTTTTAGGCTGTACATACCCAAATCTTAAAATTCAAGTCAGGTCGACTGATGGGATTTACATACTTACGAGATCTTACAATTAATCGATTTCTGTAACCCATTTGAATTTTAAGATTCAGTTTTCATTAAACTTAAATTTGAGACTTTGCATCTTATGTCTTTCCACAATAAAAGATATTTATCTAATTTTGTGACCCAGATTAGGCTCGATTGACATCCAAATTTAAATTTAAAATAAAACACATACCTATCACCGACCGATCATAACCAACACTACTTATTAAATGGAAAAAAGCTTAATAAGCAAGCCTCCAGCGGCGACTACATGGGAACGCGATGTGTGAGCTAAAGGCTCATTCACACTGTATAATAAAATCAAATAAATAACAAACAAGCATACGGTCGCCGCCGGTCGGTGAAATATGGGTGCGCAATTGTTGTAGCCTATAGACGATAGTAAAATCTTGTGATGCAAGTGTTTATATCAAATCATAGGTACCGTATTTACTTTAACTATAAACTTTCAAATTAATCGGATCACGTAGTTGTTGTACATGCCTGTGGTATATCATCGAGACAATCTTTATACCAATACATAGCTTAGGTTAAACCAAAAAATATACACATCTTTACATACTATATAGTTTATACTAATTTATTTATATCGTGTAGAAAGACCTTATTTTTCGTGTACGAGTTGCATGTTGTAGTCAATATAAAAAATAGTACAGTGGATTTAACGAAATAATATTTTCTACTTCCTAGATTTTCCGTCCATATGTACACATATGATCACAAATTTTAATATTATCACAAAAGTCATTGTAGCCAAGTGGTTAGATATGCTGTGACCATTAAGTAATGGCCGCAGGTTCAATTCCCATAAGTAAGTATTTGTAATAGGTACTTAGGTAAATAGTTATTGATTAAGGGTTTCACGATTCATGACTTTTTGTTTCAAAATTTGATAATAAACCATTTCATAGTTTTACTGCAACATCATGTAAGTTTACACTTACATATGTTGCTGTCATAACATAAACCATAAAATAGAGAGAGTATAGAAGTAACATGACATAATGTAATGTAAATAGAATGATTATGTAGGTGAAGTTAGTACAAGGTTACTCTTCTGTATTCTCAATGATTACAAATAACTGCTAACAATGCATATCATTTTCAGGGTTCTGTATGGTGAGAAGGAAATCATCGAAATGAAAAATGTGAAATGGAATTATTTCTTCGTAAGACAGTTACATGATTTATAAAAATGAAACAAAATTCTGATTACACAAGTATTTACTGTTTATTTCTCAATGATACATTAAACATAACAATTAAATTCACTTTATAAAAATTAAATCGTCTAAATGATGACCGAAACGTTTACGACATTCCTCAAATCTGGATCTTAGGTTTCGGAATACGCTCTCAAGTGTTTGTCTTGAGATTGATTGCATTTCATTAGAGATATTCACCTTTAATGCATTTATTGTTTTTGGATTATTATTGTACACTTTGTTTTTCAAATATCCCCATAGGAAAAAGTCTGTAGGTGAGAGATCCGGACTCTTAGCAGGCCATATGATGTCGCCTCTACGAGAGATCACCATCCCAAGTGGAAATACATCTCTAACCGATTCCATACTAATATCAGTTATATGGTAAGCCGCCTCATCTTGTTGAAACATAGTGTCGTTATTGTAACCCGTCATTTTCATAAGTTCTGGGTGCAAAAATTTGCGTAGCATCTTCGCATATTGTTGTGAATCAACAGCTCTGCTTTGGCTCCCGGAATTTTCGAAAAAATAGGGACCTATTATACCGAAGCTAGATATACCCGCCCAGACTGTGACTTTCGAGGAGTGAAGTGATTTTTGATTGTTTGCATCGCACCTATAACGACAATTATGCTTACTCACTGTTCCATTTAAAGAAAAATGCGCTTCACCAGAGAACAGAATATTGTTAAGACTTCGTAGATTTTCGAGCAATTCTATAGTAAAAATGAATCGAGATTGAAAATCTTCCTTCTGTAAATCTTGCACCAGCTGTATTTTGCTCTGTTGAAACTCTGAATGGTTTGCTGAAACTCGAAGTAATGAATTATTGACCGAAGGATCTTCGAGCACCATTCTGTTATCTTTTACACGTTCGTTTGTATTACAGGTTCTTTCACGATCTTTGACCAGAACCCCAAATGTGGATCCACAATTTTCAAATCGTTTTACCCATATCTTGATTAAATTTACACTGGGACAGTTTTTATTATTCTTTAAAGCATATTTTGAACAAAACAAGTCACGAACAATTACGTAAGAACGACTATTTTCATAAAAGGCACGAACACAAAAAGCGCGTTGTTGTCCCGTGAAGTGCTCCATAGCGACTAAATTTGAAGTAAGTAAGTATGTGATAAAAGTAATCGTCACGTAAAATAAGTGATAAGTACGGAACACTTCTTACATTTCTTATTCGAACTTGATACCTAGTAATATTGGTTTTGTTTAGTGGAATACATGTGAATTGTCGGTTTGCTTTGTAATGGATTCCTATAATTTATAATTACACGGTACTCAGTCTTTGTAATATGATTCTACCACAACTGTAATTTGTGGGAATTATAGTAATTTACATTCTATAACTTTGACTAAATTAAGTTATGATGCCACAGACAACCGAATGGCTTGGACTTAAGATTCAATTTAATTAAATTATAATTATCTGCTGACATGATATATTTCTTCTAATAAAACCAATATTTCAGATCACAAAAATACATTTTTTATTCAGCTGCTTCCGAGGTGACATACCACCAACGATATAATAATTTTATTTTCTACGTGACTTAAGTATCAGCTTACACTACTACTACTCGAAAATGTAAGTAAGTAATATCTTTATTTCCTGTCCTTATTCTCTGAATTAATGTAATAGTGATTTATACGTGTGTATTTTCTTATAAATTTAAATTTATATTCTTCTTTTATTATATTATCTTCAAATAAATTGCGTTCAAATAAAATAAAGCATAGTTTTATAAATAAAGTTTTTGTGTGTTCTATTACAGGTCGGACTACGAAAGTGACTCTTTTGAATCTGTGAGGACAGCGCCGCCGCCGCCCACAAAGTCTAAAAAACAACAGGCGTCGAAGCGCAAAGCCTCAGACTCTGCGAGCACCAGTAACTCTGGATCCAAGACGAAATCAAGGTACTTATTTGTCTCTTATTTATCACTAGTAGCTTTAAACTTAGTGGTAGCGTAGTTTTCCGTAGAATCCACAGTTTTTTTATTGGTTCAGTTGTTTTTTGAGTTTGTCCATTTCAAAGCAAACAAATCTCTCTATTTCTAATAATAGTAGGTATAGATAGTGAAGATTTAGTTCCGTGTTAAGTGTGCATTGTGGTTCCTTTTTTTCAGTATACTTACTTCCAAGATATAAACTAATATAAGTAAAAATAAAATTAAACTACAATTAAACTAAATTTAAAAATAATAACATATAAAAATATTTAATAGGATTATTTAAGTTTAATTTGTGATGTGGTCATCGCTAAGATTACTGTGATTTTCTTACTTTCAGGTTTCTACCGATTTATATTTTTTAACAAAAAAAAATTATTGTTTGTTTACAGTAAAAAAAGAAACGGATCGGATCTGTTCGAGTTGGAGGGTGAAATTGAACACCGTTTGCCTATCAAAGGCGCTGACAACCTGACATCTTCCTTGGTGAGCCGTGTTGCCAACGGTAAAGTTAGAAGAACGGCTGACTTAGCAGGCGAATTCTTTATAGACGTGAAAGTATACCACAAGGCGGATATTGCTTCCATTCGTCCGGAAGATCGGTGGAAGAAAGCAACTGTTACGCTGAAGGTGCAGTTAGATAAGAATACCCCTCCATGGCACGAGCTGCAATCGTTCATGCGCCGGGCTCACGAACTTTTTAACGACTCGGAGCCGGTATTTTATAACGATAAGATTTAGGTATTAAGTATTTTAATATAAGAATATACTTTCTATATTTTAACTTGAACGATTTTTTTTACAAAACCTTTCTTATTTAATTAGAGTACAATGCCTTTCTGTACTATTTGTAACACAGCTGTTGAGCGCAGTCATTGGACAGGTCACCTCCGCAGTAGCAATCATAAAAACAAACATGTATCTTATTTTTTGCGAAGGCGTAGAAAAATAAATTCCGCATTTCGGAACCGTATAGCTTCGTACAGAATAATAGATATAAACGAGAAATGTTCATTTGAATCGTTCTTTAGTGATTCTCGCGAGAAACTTAAAAAGTTAATAGACATGTCTCTAAATGATCATACTTGTGTGAAAATTAATTTAGAATTTTTTGCTATGTTTTTAATGTTTAAAAACGATAAACAGGAGATAAAATCATTTCACACAAAAAACTATACACTCCATCAAAATTATGACTATGATTCAATAATTTCAGAAATAAAAAATACTCTATCAAAAAAGATGGAAGAGTTTCAGGACCGTGACAGTGGTTGGACTTTTTGAATAGTTCTCACATAGAAATTAATATAAATAAATATCAACCTTTGTGTGGATCAAGTTTCATCGAATTGCCGCCAGCGATAAAATCAAAACGAGCCTGTGTCAATATTCGTAATAATGATCAGTATTGTTTCTTATGGTCTATTGTTGCTGGTCTTTATCCCGCAAAACATCATCCGGAGAGAGTAACATCTTATCCCGATTTTCGAAATGTGTTAAATATAAATGATTTATCGTTTCCATTGAATTTATCTGATATTGCACGATTTGAAGTTAATAATCCTAATATTTGTGTATATGTTTATGGATTAAAAAATAATCACGTTGTAGGACCACTTTATAAACCTAATATATTAAAGGAAAAAGTGATTCATTTACTTTATTTAGAAAGTAATGGATTGTCACATTACTGTCTCATCAAAGATTTACCTCGACTTGTAAGGAACCAAATAACAAAGCATCATAGTAAGTTACACTTTTGTAATAATTGTTTAATGTTTTTTAATTCAAGTAATGAGCGTGATATGCATAGTTGTGGAGGTGTTGCTACCGAATTACCTCCAAAGGGTTCTTTTACTCAATTTGTAAATTATAATAGGAAGCAAATTGTTCCGTTCGTTATATATGCTGACTTTGAAACAATGTTAGAACGGTTCCAATCGTGTGAGCCAAATCCAGATAAGAGTAGCACGGTGACGCGACAGCGACATGTGCCAGTAGCTTTTGCATATCATATCACTTGTAGGCTAGACAGGAATTATAATCGTTACGTTTCTTATCGCGGCTCGGATTGCGTGTCTGAGTTTATAAAGTCAATTTATCGAGATGCATTAGAAGTTCATGATATTTTAAAAAACAAAGTGCCTATCATATTTACTGACGAAAATGCTCGTGAATTCGAAACTGCTACGATGTGTCATATTTGTGATCAGTTCTTGTTGGGTGATAGGGTCCGCGATCATTGTCACGTGACTGGGAAATATCGTGGAGCTGCTCATAGCTACTGTAACTTACAATATAAACAACCTAATTTTTTACCAATATTTTTTCATAACTTATCGGGTTATGATAGTCACCTTTTTATAAAAGAATTAAGTAAAGCCCCAGGATATATTAAAGTTATACCTAAAACGAAAGAAAGCTATATATCTTTTACAAAGTTTATTCCTACTTCTAGCGATACATTTATGCAACTTCGTTTTGTTGATTCTTTTTAGGTTCTTAGGAACTAGCTTGGCTAAGTTAGTTGGTACTATGAAAAAAAAAGATTTTAAACAATTAAAACGTTATTTTCCCGAAGAAAATAAATTTAATTTGCTTATCCGTAAGGGTGTATATCCTTACGACTATATGTGTCAGTGGGATCGTTATTCAGATTTTTGCTTACCATCAAAAAGTAGTTTTTATAACTCTGTGACTGATGAAAATATTACAGACGAAGACTATGACCATGCTCAGTCTATTTGGTCAGTGTTCAATATTCAAAATATGGGTATATACACAGATTTGTATCTTAAAACCGACGTTTTGTTATTAACAGATGTATTCGAAAGTTTTAGGAAAACTTGCAAAAAACATTATAATCTCGATCCCGCGTGGTATCTTACGGCACCTAGTCTATCATTCGATGCAATGCTTTTAAAAACAAAAGTAAAATTAGAATTAATAACTGATGTTGCTATGTTTAAAATGATACAGGAAGGTATTCGAGGAGGTATTTGTATGTGCGTTAAGAAACATGTTAAAGCTAATCATAAATATTTGGAATCTTACGACAAATCTCGCCCAAATTCATTCATTATGTACTTAGATAGTAATAATTTATACGGTCACAGTATGTGTCAATCACTTCCCTATTCAGAGTTTAGATTTTTAAATAGAGAGGAACTGGATAACTTACAATTTAATATTACCAATATTAGTGATACCGCAGAAAAGGGTTATATTCTCGAAATTGATTTGACATATGATTCAAACCTTCACAACAATCATAATGATTTCCCGCTTTGTCCAGAAAAATTTAAGCCTCCTGGTGGATCTAACAAAAAATTAATTCCAAATTTGTACGATAAGTTCCATTACGTTATTCACTACGTGCATTTAAAAAATCATAAAGCACGGTTTGATATTAAGAAAGATCCATCGCGCCATTGAATTCAATCAAAGTGCTTATTTAAAACAATACATTGATCTTAATACACAGTTACGTCAAAAAGCAGAGTCTGAGTTTGAACAAGATTTTTAAGTTGTTAAACAACAGTATTTTTGGTAAAACTCTAGAAAATAATGAAAAAAGAATAGACGTTAAATTCGTTAACAAATGGAATGATATGACCCATAGAACCAAAAAGAGTACTTGTGCCGAAAAGTTGATCGCGAGCCCATATTTTCACAGTGTATCGATATTTTCAGATGACTTGGTAGCAATTCAAATGAATCCTTCTCGTGTTATTCTTGACAAACCAATTTATATAGGTTTTGTTGTTTTAGAATTATCGAAGAGTCACATGTATGATTTCCATTATTCTATAATGAAACCATTTTATGGTGATCGAATTGAATTATGTTATACCGACACTGATAGTTTAATTTATAATATAAATACAGACGACTTTTATAGAGATATTAAGTTACATTTTCTGAAATACTTTGATACCAGTAATTACAATCCTTCTAATGAGTATAAACTACCTTTGATAAATAAAAAAGTCCCGGGTTGTTTTAAGGATGAAATGGGTGGACGAATTATAACTGAGTATATTGGACTGCGCTCAAAGGTGTATTGTATAAAAACATTAAATAAGACGATACAAAAGGCTAAAGGAACAAAAAAATGTGTTACAAAGAAATTTAAAATGTTACATTATAAAGATGTTTTATATAACTCTAATGTAATTCGCAAAAGAATGTACTGTTCAAGTCTATTAAACATGAGATATTCACACAGAATGTAAACAAAGTTGCACTTTCCAGCAATGACGACAAACGGGTGCTATTATCAGACCAAATATCTACTATGGCTTGGGAAATGAAGCCATTACCTTGTAATGTAAATTTTGTTATAAAATAATTAGTTTTAAATACATACTTTAAACCAATATTTGTAATGCATTATAATCATAGGATAATTTTAGTATTATATTGTTCACATCAAAATTTAAATAAATCCCAGGGTGATCAAATTATAGTTGTTTTATTTTAATGTAAGGCTCATTGCGCAAACGAAATATGACCCCGCACAGGTGTCACAGCTATCTAAGCAAGTTCAAACTTCAAATGTTAATATAATATTAAATGTATACCTAGATATATTAATTCCTTACACTTGCAATCATTACGTTGGGTGAGGACGTCTTGATATAACACGTGTGTGGTACTGCTCGTATTAAATATGTAAGTATTGAAAGTCTTAATTTTATTATCCTACTAATATTATAAAAACGAAAGTTTGTGAGGATGTTTGTTAATCAATCACACAAAATATACTAGACGGATTTTGATTAAATTTGGTATTCTGGTAGAAAAATACTGGGAATAGCACATAGGGTACTTTTTATCATGAAATTCCCACGGGAGCGAAGCCCCAGGGCGCGGCTAGTTTTCAAATAAGTATTTTCAAAATAACTTGTAGTAATTAATGTTTAATTTGTTTCAGATAGTCATAATGACTGAATCACCGGATATAATTTTTTCCCAGTGCGGTCAAGGCTTGCCAGGATTGTTACCATCTCACAGTTTGAGCTGGCATATTCCTGAAGAACAAGGACCCGCTTTGAAGAAAACTAGGACAAGACGAGAACCCCCAAAGCGGCAGCAGTCAACATGCCAGTCTTTTGTTATAAATAATGAAAAGAAGAAGGGCATCAGATTGATCCAGATAAAAGTACTGGACATAAGTGATCGTCAAGCAGCTGCAAGTGACAGCGAGGAGGTCGTAGTTTTGAATGCGCAGTATGTAGTGAGTGAACCTGTAGACATTATAATGGACGAAACTCATACGTTAATAAATAAAATTTCGAAAAAATTATGTGATAATAATAGTTATGATTATATATAACTAGCGTTCGCCTGCGTGAATTTCCCACGGGAACAGTGCTTTTTCCGAGATGAAAGGTACCTTATGTCCTTCTCCGTACTTCTAACTATGTGTATGTGAAATTTCATGAAGATTGGTTCAGTAGATGAAGCGTGAAGAGGTAACAAACAAACAAACTCACTTTCGCATTTATAATATTAGTTAAGATAATTAAGTTAAGTAAAGTTATTAAGTTAGTAAAGTTAGTATATTTCGTTAAATTGTTAAGCAAATTTATTAGTACATATAATTAAAAAATATAATTTCATATGCCTATGTAACAACCAAACTAACTTGTAAATAACTATGTAACAATAAATAAAATAATACGATTTTAATTAAATGTTAGTTCTGTATCATAGATTTAGCAAAATAATAAACTTAATGTAAGATAACACTATAATAAAAAACACTACAAATATAAAGATTGCATTTTATTTAAAGTAAATCACAAATGTAGTGTAAATTAGTTGTATTAATATGGTTAAAAAGTATTGATTATATCTGTTACCACCCTGCGGATAATGGATAGGGTTATATATTTGTATTAAAACATCCAAAATACATTCAAAAAGAAATTTATTAATGGACAATATTAAAATAGTTTAAACCTAGACATATTATTGTCATAGTACCACTTTCGAATACATACAGCATTATTTAACGCACACATTACTTTATGATTCACACAATTATAGTTTTTATTTTGGTTGTATGTTTTTTTTAATGTTGTTAAATTAGGGCTTCCTTTTTCACCTATATCAATCACTTCACAGTCTGCACACATCAATTTGATCCACTTGATTTTTTCTAAACCTTTTGTTATGATCTTCTTATTTTTTAAATATGGTAGAATAACTCGTCGAAATTCTTTATAATCTATATAGCCTTCGCTCCACTTAATATCTCTGTGTTTTTCCAACCATCTTACTCTTTTCTTTTCTTCTTCCGTCAGACAATGGAAAGGATATGGTGGTTTAACCAGGAACATCTGCGTATTTTCCTCAGTGACAACAGCAACTTCCTTCACGATAAAGTTATTTTGAATGTCTAAAAACCCTTGAAGGTCGACTATGATTATATCCGCATTCATTTTAATCACCAAATTTCAGACGAAGTCTACAAAACGACTGATGAAATTTGCCATAATACTCGTATAATAAAGCCTGATCGAGCTGCGAGTTGCAACTTGTCAAAACATGTTCCTTTTATTTCATTACTGTGAAATTTTCTTTACAGTACTACTAAGTGGTTTGTATTCCACTACACAGTCATTAAGTATTAAACAATATGCAGACGTGAGATCAGGTAAATTTATATCAGACTCTAACTCTACCCGAACATCAACTACTGGTCCGGATTTTACATGATCGTTTTGTCTTGAACAGTCAATTACAAATAATGGCGCTTTTTCTACAAAGTCTTTTTACTTAGAAGAGGTTCTGCCCGACGATTGTAGAAGGACTGTTGAAATCTAGCATACTGTTCATATAATATAGCTACATTTTGTTTCGAGAAACAGGAATTAAGATTTTCGTAAGGATAGTGATTAGAATTAAGGTATACTTTAACATTTCTCAAATCACAGTGGTCAAATTGAGACATGTCCTTTTCGCTTTTATTTTTTCGATCTGTTTGTAAACCAATAATAACGTATCTCGGTTTTTCAACATGAGATGATGATTTAATTGACCAAGTATGTTTCGAAGTTTTAGGTAATAATGGATATTCGTATAAGTCCCAATTCCGAAAAATCATTTGTATTGATCGATCTCTCTCAGTAAGTTTAAGAAGGTTAATCTTTTCTTTATCTGATACCTTGACATGAGGTACTCGCCATATTATTTTGTTTATTTCAATATTTTCTACAAATTCTCCACTGCTGAGTTTCAAAGCATTAAGGTCCGTATTACTTCGTAACAATATCAGTTCATGTTTACAGTTAATGACAATTTTTTTGTAATCTTCAGCAAAGCCAAGAATATTGCACAGGGGAATAGAAACTGAAAATGATCCCCCTTGCGGATTTGTTGACCCGTTAATATCCCAACCCCAACTCTTCGACATCCTTGATTCACTTTCATTCATAGATATTAAAGACTTTATTGTGGTAGTAATGCCAGCATTTTTTATTTTATCTATTTCGAAACCATTAAGCTCGTATCGTATGTCTTGGAATAGGTAAAGAAAAGGGTTATTAGTACAGTGAACATTTAATACCTTCTCTTTGCCATCACCCTTTTTGACAGTTATTGCACCTTCTAAATAAAGTGTACTTGCAGATGGTAACACGTATAAATCTTGTTGATTGATAGGTATGCGAATTTCATCACTTCTATTAAAACTTGTCACATATGGTTTGTAAGAATGAAATTCAACACCATCTATGGTATTATCTTGAAAAGGTGTAGAGGAAATATCTAATATACTCATTTTATTAACCCTAATTGTTTAAGAAATTCACTGTTTTCCTTTGTCAACTTTGTTTTCTTTTTATGTGTTCTCTTATGAACAGACCGATAAGAACTAGTATTTTTCGTCTTGCAAGTCATATATTTATCGTAAACAATCATTTTCTTCTTAAGTGTAAATATAGCTGCACTTCTTCTCCACGCAAATTAATTAAATTATTATTTATGTCAAGCAATCTTATATTCAAACTGCTAATGTTATCTTGATTAACAGGAAAATATACTGGATTTTTTGGAATTTCTATAATTCTATAACCAGGGGGAACGTTGAGAGCGAATTCATAAATAATATGAGCTGGTTCACTGTTGATGTAAGATCCGCTTATTATATCACATTCAACTCTGATAACAGTTGATGATAAAATGTTAACAGGATGTAATGATTCGTGTAATTTATTTGCTTCCAAGGTTTGAGAACCAAATCCTAAAATCCTTCCTACAGATTTATTTTTCTCAAAGTGTATGTTTTTTGAACAAGACACATATGTTTTCAATGTATTGTTGTTACACAGTAAGTTAAAAGTACCACCTCTAATATTGTTTTTTATATAATCGCAGATATCTTGTAACTCGTATGCACCTTCTGGTATTTCAACAACTTTATCAATATCATAATAAAATTTATTATTGTTATTATCTATGTTTGGGATCGAGTTGAATGTTGATAAATACAAAAGAGCACATTCATATTCGCCCTCAAGTTGTAATGAAGGAGAATAATTTGTAAATAGTGTAGACTGATCACCTGTTATAGAAAGTGTGAAGGACATTGTGTTGATCAGTACTTTTTATATTTTATTTTATATGATTTTTATTTTTTTCCAAAACGACCATAAATATTTTAGGCATAGATGACCGCAATTCACAGTGTTGAAATTTTGGTACCTATCGTAATTGTAGAAAATATCCTTTTTATTTAAATATCTTCTGAGTTCTAACGGTGGTTTCAAATCTCCAAAACTATCGAAATATTCACAATATTTATTTATTTTTGTGTAAGCTACCCAGTGCGTTCCATCATTTGCTGAATTATCTAAATTCACAATTCCACATTCAATTCGTTTCACTTTAGAAGGCAATTCGTCTAACATAAACACACCTCGAAAATAAGGTATGTCATTAGCAAAATTCAAAATATCTATATTCGTAAGTGCACGTTTAGGTAGCTTCCTAGTTAGTTTTTTGAATGATTTATAAACAGCCCGTGACCTTTTTTATATGGTTTAATATACAACCCTCTCCCCATAGCAATCGATTCCATGACTTTGTTGTGACGTTCGGATTCACGTAAATTACTTTGTGATGACTTGTAATCATTGACTGTTTTAGCAATACCTGCGGCACCTCCTGCTAAAGCTCCTAACGCTGATAACCCAGCAAATATTGGTATCAATGGTAGAATTCCACCAGTTTTTGGTAGTGGTATCACTCGAGGTAGTTTTATTAGTTTATTTTTTCCAATTAATTTCTTTGCAACCAAATACATACGTTTTATTGCGGTATTAGTACACTTCGGTCTTAACTTTTTTACGTGTGATCTAATTTTAGAAACTAAAGACTTAAACGTTTTGACACCACCACCCGCCTTAACTTTCGCTTTCATGATTTTTTTAACTACCCATGATGCAATTTTTTCACCTTTTCCTGCATCTTTTGATCGAAGTCTACGTTTAGCCATATTTATCAGTTTCAAGTCTGCTATATGACGATTTTCTAAATCAGAATGGTTTGCATATGCTATATCGTGATCTTTACAAGCGTCGTCTAATGGATTGATTCCCTTATCACCACGAAGCAACCGCTTTTGAAGTTTTGTTCCAGGTCCACAATAATTGTATCCCGGTAAATGTAACTCTAATGGAAGGATATTTATTAAATTATTCACAAGTCCACCTCCTTGCATTGCTTTTTACATACTAAAAATTCTAGTCAACAACATCCTTTTTATCTATCCAGCTATTTTTTCTATCTGTGAGTCCCAACCATTTTACCAATAGTTTGTTTCCTTTTCTCCTTATAATCTTTTCGACTAAATAAATATTTGGGAATTTTACCTTTTGCAGTTCCTCTTCATAAAATGAACCGAGAATTGGTTGTTTATGTAAATCTTCGAGGTGAAAAGTTGTAGGATTTGAATTAATTACTTTTTTTATAACGAATATTTCTGTTGACCAGTTAGGTGTATAACCCTTTGCGAAACAACTTTTATATTTACTGATTCGTACTTGATCACCCATTTTAAATTTCACAATTCTTTTCTTTTTGGTGCATTTATGAGAGTTTTGAATATTTCTCATAACTTCATACTTATTTTTGCTCATTAACATCAACTGGTTTATATTTAATAGTTCGATGCTTTGAATTATTATAAGTCCAAATAACATCTTTAAGAGTATTGTCAATCCACTTATAATTACCATTTAAACTAAAGCATTTATATAATTTGTTTTTCATAGTTCTAATAAGCCTCTCTACTATAGACGCCTTTTTAACAGAATATGTGCTATAATGGTTTATATTTAATGACTTCATTAGCTTTTTGAAATCCACATTGTAGAATTCAGTACCATTATCTGTTTGTAAATTTATAGGACTTCTCATGCTTGATTTAATAATATGGTTAAATGCAAGTACTACATCGGACTTTGACTTAGTTTTAATTGGTAAAGCCCAAGCATATTTTGAAAAACAATCAATAACCACTAATATATATTTCATACCACGATTACTGTTTTTATAACTTTGCATGTCTATCAAGTCCGCTTGCCATAAATCATCAATGCCTTTTAAAATCACTGATCTTCGGATAAAATTTTTTCTTGCTGCTTTGTGTAATTCATTAACGATTTGTTGTTTCATCATTTCACGTACTTATGTGATTCTCTGCTTTATGTCCTTTTCCTTTTAAATTAAGATCAAACTGACTAAAAAACCTCATTATATCTTTTTTTAAAGAATCTAACAAAACTTTAACTTCATCTTTACTAAAGGTTTTTTCTTTGATCATTTTATCCGTATCCTCTACACTGCAAAATTTTTTAGTTAAATCATCAACGTATTTCTTATTAACGGCCTCATCTTCTGCTAATGGTTGAGGAATACCTCGCAATGATGTATATCTTAAATTGTAATCACCAGCTTCTGTTTTTATAAGAGCTTTATTTGTAATATCTAAAAAATCTGATAAACGAGATCTTTTATGTACATGATGACCAAATTTGTCGACATTCATGTTTTAATGAGTTGATTTCTGCAAATAGATCAGATGATAAATAATACAAAACTGAAAATGGGGCTGTATTTATTGATTTATAATACCGCTTTCACGTAATTCTTCGATAATGGAAATAATTTCGTTATTAACACCAGTGTTGCCAGCAGCTTGGGATGCAATCAACAGTCTTAATCTTTCCACCAATTCGTTCGGATCATCCCAATAAACATAATCAACGCTTGATTTCAATTGTTTTAACAATCCTGATCCTTGGTGAGTGCTTCCATCAGTACTTACTGAATCGTGACGTAACTTAAATAAGGGTTTTATAACATTAAGATACTTTCTACCTTTATTGCTTTTGATTGGTTTACTTATATCATAATCTCTACGATGCGCATTTGTGTCCAATAACATTTGTTTATAATTATTTCTATCGTCTTGCTGTACTAAACTCAAATCCGGAACCTTCTTAAATAACAATTCCCATAAACCAGATGTCAACTTGTACTTTCGTCCTCCAACATCAATTATATTATCCTGTATAGCTACACGCCCTGTGCCCATCATAAGCTTTCCACGTTCATTCCGTACACCAAATGGAACGTTTTGATAAACTTCAGATGAAAGTGACCAAGAAGATGCATCTGGTGTATCTTCTGTAGCTGAAGTGTACGATAAATTTGACTCATCGAGGTCTGAATCAACTTCATCACTATAAGTCTCAGGATCAAGAGGGATGTCCATCCCCTCATCAGATTGCCGTTTCAAAACTGTTTTATCAGTGTCAGCAGAACTATTTAACTCATCATTCTTTTGGGACTTAAATTCAGGTACCGTATTTACTATTTGTCTATTTTGTTTGGGCTTACTTGCATCTATAACTTGATTGAGAGGTTCCGTTATTGGTTTAAAAACAGTTTCCAATATTTTATAATTATGATTATCTATATCCTGCATGTTTTTAATTTTTCTTTTAACTGCTTCAGCGACACGTACAATCTGTTTTTTAATTCTTTTTCCATTTTATATAATTTAAAAATGAACGCACATGTGCTAGGAACTAACAGATCAGTAATGACCGCCTTAATAATTACATAGGTTAATATAAATATTTCAGTCCAAAACAACAAAGGTATCAAATTTCTTACGGTAACGACCTTTATTTTTATCACAGTCCTTATTGATTACCAAATAGTTATATGGTTCACACCATATTTTAGAACACATCTCCTTGAATTTAGCCCAACTCATATCTGTATTAACATGTTCTTCATATACATGTTTCATATTTAATTCATCTTGTTTAAAAAGAACTATTAAATTAGAATTATCTCTCACTAGTTGTTTAGGAATTTTGCTGTAAGTTTGATTCAAATAAAAACAATCTATATATTTATGTCTACCCATAGCAAAGTAATCTCGCACGTTGTTTTGATTTTCACATGCTACGTCATCAAATACTATAACGGAATAACATTTAGCATTTTTCGGATCCAAAATATTCTCATTTTCCTGATATTTTGTATATACGACTTGTGGTACCATTTTTAAAACATTTTCTAGAAATGCATACTTCGGTTGATATAGTGTTTTCGAATACACATACACATTACGAAATCGTAATCCATTTTCATGTAATAGTAAACCAATAATCAAATTTGTTTTACCGCAGTTTGAAGGCCCGCAAATTAAACACCGGATAGAGTTAGGTAACAGTTCTCCGTTACGACTAGAACGCTTATCAGGTCGACTGTCAGGACATACTGTATCAACATGCAACGATGTTGGCTGTTCAATAAATTTCATTGTCGTCTAAATGACACGAATGATACAGCTTGAATGACAGCTTAAGTAATATAGCTGTTTTTTATTGTAACAGGTTCGCAAGGGTTCGACGGTTTGTGTGCATGATACTGTCATGAAGATGAACGGAGAACGAATATTATGAGCATTATACTACCGTAAGAGTCGTAGAAACGCATAGATGGAGACTTGACGTGGATGAAGATATATTATTGGGCATTCTACCCCACTGGAGTGATGAAGGGAACGAAGTGACCTGAAGAACGGAAGTGGGGTAGAATGCCCAATAATATACTACTCAGGTAAATCAACCCATATGACATGCTAATCTATATTTTTCTTGTTTAAGCGTGTTGAATCTGGAGGAACATATTTGAGAGCCAGTACAAAGATGCTTACCATCTGAGGCATCATAATGCTTTATAGAGTTCAAAGCCAAGTTTCTACGAGTATAAGCGTTTCTTCTCAGTAGTGCTATGGTTGTTCTGAAACTTCAATAGTTAGTTGTTTGAATTTAAAAGGACCTTCTAAAAGCCACAGAATATTTTCGCCTTTTTACACGACTGACCAAAAAATAAGTGTTATTTTTCAAGGTTCATGTATGTATGTATGAAAGTTCTTTATTCCACTATTAATCCAGAACTGCGTAACAGATAATGATGTCAGTGGTATTTTTAGATTCCTCGCATTCCTCCAAGTGACATAGGCTATGTGAGTTGTCAGTCGTGTTTTTTATTTTTTAATAATCAGCTTGTTGCCAACAGTTCACATCGATGAGCTGTACTGCTTCCACTACAAGTCCACTCCGGACGACCTGCCGAAGTCTGCAGGATGGAATTTCTTCGACATTCAGACCGAGTTCCAGAGGATGAACGTCCCTAATGAGCAGTGGGTTCTCTGCAACGCTAATAAGGACTATGAGGTATGATGAAATGGAATTACCTAAATCTTGCTTTATTCAAGGCTTCCTCTATATATATATGAGATTGATACGGTTTTACCCGCAAAAATGTATTTGAGCCAAGATTGGTTTCAGAACTCATACAGTCTGCAACGCATCAGTGACCTTTTTTTGGACTGCGGTGATTACTTACCATCAGGGAACCCGCATGCTCGTTTGCCTACGATCCTAATCCTAACTAATATTATAAATGCGAAAGTGAGTTTGTTTGTTTGTTTATTTATTTGTTTGTTACCTCTTCTCGCTTTATCTACTGAACCAATCTTCTTGAAACGCATACACATTGTTGGAAGTACTGAGAAGGACGTAGGGCACCTTTCATCCCGGGCAAAAGCTAGTTCTATATAAAATTATATTTATTTATTTAACCTTTATTGTACAAAAAATACAAAGTAAATGTACAATAGGAAGGCTTAATGCTAAAGCATTATATACCAGCCAACCAACCAGAAAATTTGAGGTGGGTGTATAATAAAGGTACATATTATTACTAAGTACAATAATAACATGTTTGTTTGCTTCCTCAGCTCTGCGACACATATCCAAGCGAGATCTACGTGCCGGCCAAAGCGTCCACAGCGGTGCTCCTGGGCAGCGCCAGCTTCAGGTCGCGAGGCCGGCTGCCAGCCCTGGCATACCTTCACCATAACAAAGCGGCTATAGCGCGCTGCAGCCAGCCGCTTAGTGGATTCTCTGCCAGGTATCTTCAATAGCTTCAGGTGCCAGCCCTGGCATACCTTCACCATAACAAAGCGGCTATAGCGCGCTGCAGCCAGCCGCTTAGTGGATTCTCTGCCAGGTACGAGTATCTTCAATAGCTTCAGGTGCCAGCCCTGGCATACCTCCACCACAACAAAGCGGCTATAGCGCGCTGCAGCCAGCCGCTTAGTGGATTCTCTGCCAGGTATCTTCAATAGCTTCAGGTGCCAGCCCTGGCATACCTTCACCACAACAAAGCGGCTATAGCGCGCTGCAGCCAGCCGCTTAGTGGATTCTCTGCCAGGTATCTTCAATAGCTTCAGGTGCCAGCCCTGGCATACCTTCACCATAACAAAGCGGCTATAGCGCGCTGCAGCCAGCCGCTTAGTGGATTCTCTGCCAGGTACGAGTATCTTCAATAGCTTCAGGTGCCAGCCCTGGCATACCTTCACCATAACAAAGCGGCTATAGCGCGCTGCAGCTAGCCGCTTAGTGGATTCTCTGCCAGGTATAACTACTGTAACTGTATAATTAAGTATGGCTCTGGCTCTGTGTATGGATGTCGCAACTTTGTGCATTCTTTATCACATCTATCATGGGGAGTGCTCCGCGGAATTGTTCTAAGAGTCTACGTCTTCTTGAAAGGCAGGGAACACTCCTGTGTTACCCCTGGTTTTGAAGTTGTCCATGGGCAGCGGTGATCACTTCCTATCAGGTGACCCGTTTGCTCGTTTCCCGCCCGATATTTTAAAAACATCTTTATCTCTTACAGTAAAGAATTTTAAGGCTTAAAGGCCGCGCTTTTCTGATTAGTGGGCTTATTAGTGGAATGGAGAGTCAGATATAGTAACAGGTTGCTAGCCCATCGCCTATGACAAGAATCCTGGGAGTGACCGAGTTTAAAAAACCTATCCAACCCAACCCAAGTCAATCAAGGGATGATTGACTTTTATGGCGCTGGAAGAGAAGCAGTGTGGACAAAGCGCATAATGAAATTGTTGACTGAAAACTTGAATTTCTTCACGTTAATAACGCAAACATTATTTTTTTTCTTTTTAGGTGTATGGAAGATGAACAGATGTTGGACCTGATACGGCGAGCGAACCCGAACTGTGGCTATATGTATGTCGTCGATACAAGGCCTAGGGTGAATATAATTATAATTATATTTTAGAGATAGATTTACCAGCAACAAGCTTCGTCAAAATGTCTACAGAAAAATATCTGCATGTTGCAGATATTTTTCTGTAGGCTTCTTCAAAAAGTTCACATAAAAGTATCCGCAACCTGCTTCGTCAAATATTTTTTTTTTTATATTTGGCTTTAGTTTATTAACATTCAGGCAAAGATTCTGTTTAATACTGCCACTGGATGGCAGTAGTCGTAATCATGTCATGGCAGATTAAACTCTGACTTTTTCTTATTATTTAAGAGCTGGGGGTCTAAAAAGGCCACTTTAACGAATCAGAATATGATTAATTTCTCATTTCCTAAATATTTAAAAATGAACCTTATAAGTGGTTAAATAAGTTTCATTTTTAAATATTTAGAAACTGATAAATAGATCATATTCCGATTCATCAAAATGACCGTTTTAGACCCCCTGTGCTCTTGTCGGTGAAATATACGCCACACCTCTCTATTCTCTGCTTTACATTTAAGGTCTTGATATCAGTTGGCTTACGCCAGTATTATATTATGACACTACATAACATATAATAGTGTTTTAAAAGTAGTGACTTTTTAGAACTGTGTACTATTGGCACACCATTGAGACACGATTTCGATTTGAATTTGGGAATAAATTGTTTTAAATGTGTGATTTTCAGATAAACGCAATGGTGAACCGAGCGGCGGGCAAGGGCTATGAAAACGAGGCTTTTTATGAGAACATCAAGTTCCAGTTCAGCGGGATAGGAAACATACACGTTATGAGGAAGAGTCTGCAGAAACTGGTGGAGAGTAAGTGTCGGAATTACCGATATAATAACATTATCAATATATATAAAAATCTTCCGTTACTGAGGGACTGACAGACAACGTACAGCCAAAACCACTGGGCGTAGGAAGCTGAAATTTGGCTTGTAGGTTCGTGAGGGGTCTCTAATGATTCTTATAAAAATATTTGTAATAATATAGTTCGAAATAATGTTTTTTCACATAATCATAATTAATATAAATTAAAATTAAAATATTTTTTTTTTACATATTTTTTTAACATAATTGTTTTGTAATAAATACAAATGGTCATAAACATAAATAATCATAATATAATTTAATCATAATAGTAATGTACTCATAATGTACAGAGAAAAGAGAACTCATAATGTACGGATGCATTTAGAGAAAAGGTAAGATTTGTTAAGTTTTGGTTTTTTTGTTGTTTATGTTCGCGGCTTAGGGGTGGCCCAAGGGCCACCCCCGCCGCACCCTAACCTATACTAGTGTTTGTGTCAACTTAATGTGAAGTAGGTATAATCAAAAATTGAATTGTACATGTCTAATTTTTTCAGATTCAGGAAACCATCAACAAAATAAAAGATTAACAAAATAAAAAATAAACTATGTTTATGACCATAACAATTATGACAAATCCATTATGATAAACCATTTTATAAGAAAATTCAGTATGACAATCTATGATTATGCCTACACAAATATTATTACAATGAACATTATTTGCATAAAATATTATGATAAAAAAATTATGAGAAAGGCCTTATGACAGACCATATTATGATTATTAAACTTATGAGAAATAAAAAGGATCCCGTTCGTGAGTGCAGGGGAGTATTAAGAGAGGATTTCCCGAAATTCCCAGGGGAACAAAGTCCCGAGCCCATGCTAGTAATATAATGAAACTGGTGGTCTTTGTGTGTTCCGTCGGGGGCAGATAAAACTGATCCCCATTCCCCTCTGGTGGCATCTCAACGGATTCCGTTGGTGTCAAATTTCGCTCCAAATGGCGCATGAACGGAATCCGTGGACTCCCAAACCCCGCACTTTTCGCGCTAAAAACTAATAGAGTAACAGTATTTGTCCCTTTTTAACGCCTCTGATCGCTAGAGGATAGATGGAGACAGATAATACGAAATGCGACCATACCAAACAAAAAGTTGAAGTAATTCGACACTCAAGTGTCGGGTGGCGACACGTGTTTGTTGAGTCGAGTGTTGTTGACAAAAAATATTATTGAATGGTATTACATTGTATTACATTTATGTTTTGTACTAAAAGCTAGATTATTTTAGAATAAAAAACATAACATAGGGCGGCAAACGAGCAAGTGGGTTACCTGAAAGAATGAATGAAAGATTTATTAACACACTTAAAGCCTGACCAGAAATATAAAAACCCTGAATTAGAGGCAGCACTTATGCGTTTTATATTGCAACATTATTAAAAGAAGTAGCGGATCTATAGGGTGGGAGCACAGGGGCACGTATGGTTTTTAAATTAGTTGCCAGTGTAAGAAATTAGTTCTATTGCTTTTCCGCAACATGGCGAGGGTTTTTATATTCCTGGTCAGGCTATACATTAGATATAACAGTTGGCTCCACACTGGGCAACCTGCCTGTCCTATGGAAGCCAAATACGATTTGACAAACGTGATTCAAAAGCCGACATTAAATTTAGTACATTCTTAATAAAACACTATACATCTCAATACATATTTACGCAAATTTTTAATTTGGAAATGAAAGAATAAACTTGACGGTAAAAAGAAAGACTAAAGAAAAAAACTAAGCTGATGGTAAGGTTGATCTGCCCCCGACTGTACATAAGAGATCATTATCGTCAGCTTTCTGCTACCCACTGCTGGGTATAAGCCTCCCTCTGTCTAAGGGTGAATTCGACCAAACTTATATTTATACGCGAATAGCTTTCTTCTCTCAGCCGAAAGACGTCCACTGTTGGACAAAGGCCTCCCCCAAGGATTTCATCCATGGAGGGTTTTGCCGTAATCGCCACGCTTGGCAGGCGGGTTGGCGATCGCAGTGTGATGGCATAGTACGCGGAAAGATGCTGCTGCCCATCCTCCGGTGTTTTAAATCCCTTAGTCGCCTCTTACGACACCCACGGGAAGAGATGGGTTGGTGCTATTCTAGGGCCACACCACAGGCCACCACCACGCGAATAGCTTTACCAGGTATAAAAATATTCCTCGATTATTATCTCAAGTAAACCAATAGTCGTTTTTCCATCTTGGAATAAATATACGCGTGTAGCAGAATGAACGACGAACAAAATACGAATGAATATAATACCCGGCCAATAGATGTACTACAATGCAATGATGTAAAGGCTTACGAGATAGCAACTGTCTTTTGTCGTATTATTTTATGTCAACAGTCATGTCAATGACAGCAGTGACAGCAGACAGACAGAACATATGACGCGCAGGCGCGATTTTTATTCTAGGATTACTCTGTTATTCCATGCATGTCGGTGGTATAAGGAACTATTCCCGAATAGGCTCTCTATTCTTAGAATTGCAGATGGTAAAATGTAAAATTCATTTACTCTCGGATAACTGACGATTTATTCTAAGAATAAAATTTACTCTAGTTTGGTCGAATCCACCCTAAGCCAAGCTTCTCTATTGGAAAGATAACATAAGAGATACTCTATAGGGCCAAAATTATTTTTTTCTTTTTTTTATATTTCAGCATGCGAACAGAACTCTCCTACTATGTCTTCCTTTCTGAGCGGCTTAGAGTCTTCTGGTTGGCTGAAACACATCAAGTAAGCATTCTAGTTAAAATAAACCTACTCACGTACTGTATGTCTGGGTGCAGTATATGAGTGACTCGTTTTTACACGACTGACCAAAAAAGGTGTGTTATGTATTCAGGGTTCATGTATGTATGTAAGTTTCTTTATTTTACCATAAGTCTTGAACGGCTTAACAGATTTGGATGTGAGAGGTGTTTTTAGATTCCTTACATTCCTCCGAGTGACATAGGCTATGTGAGTTGTCAGTCGTGTTTTTCATTTTTTAATAATGGGAGATTTTCCGAGACCCAAATTAAAAAAACAAAATAGTTCCAGTTATCTATGAAGTCATGATAGCGCTTAGTAAAAAAGCGAGTCCATAGAAAAAGCAAAAATGCACGGGATTTTATTTTTTTTGAAATAAAACCTAATAAAAAAACATTAAAAAGTATTAATATTGTGATTTGTGCAACAGTCAAACTGTTAGGTTATTTTTTTTCTGCCTCTAGTTGACAAGAAAAAGCGCACAATATAGTACAGCCATTATTACGATCCGGCTTTTATAAAACGCCACTTATAAGACTTTTTTATACTGATTTTTTTTTCTTAATTTAGCTGTCAGAAAATCGCTTATTAGCTTGTTGTAAATAATTCGTTAAATTATATACGAAATGAATGTATTCCACAGATCGATCCTAGACACGTCATGGTGGATCGCGTGCGCAATAGAGAGCGGTGTCAGTGTGTGCGTGCACTGTAGCGACGGGTGGGACAGGACTGCGCAAGTGTGCTCGCTGGCCGCTCTGTGCCTTGAGCCTCACTACAGAACTATCAACGGTTACCAGGTATTATTTGAACCATACATTTAAGATTTTTATTTTAAGATTAAAACTGTAACTGTTGGTCTTCCTATAAAAATAAAATAAAAAATATATGTATATACTTACTAGCTTTTGCCCGCGGCTTCGCCCGCGTGAATTTCCCACGGGAACAGTACTTTTTCCCGGGATAAAAAGTAGCATATGTGCTATTCCAGGTCATTATCTACCTCTGTACCAAATTTCATCGAAATCCGTCCAGTAGATTTTGCGTGATTGAGTAACAAACATCCTCACAAACTCACAAACTCACATCCAAACTTTCGCATTTATAATATTAGTATGGATAAAATTTTAGGTCAAAAATCCTTCCCTCTGCACCCCGCCACCCGTTGGTTTAGAGCCTCCATCTTATAGTATTGTAGCAATTATGACCCTTATATTTAGAAACATAAGGCTATAATCTAGTGACGCTGGCTGCGCTGTGCTTGGAGCCTCACTACAAAACTATCAAATATTTTTTTCTAGCTATTTATCCCCCACTGCTGGGCAAAAGCCTCCACTAATTCCCTCCACTCCTTCGTCAAAGCAATTGCATAGTACCAGATTAAGATTGCCTAGATGTGTGTGTTTCATTCGACATACTGACCACGACCACAGAATACATAATAGTACAAGTACAGAAGGAACACTCCAAAAATCAATAAAAGGAATAGCGACTCTCGCTACGATACAATTAAGTGCAATTCACCTAAACGTTCCATCTCTTCCTATCGTATAACGCTTACCTTTTCTGGCGATTCAATAAAAGGAATAGCGACTCTCGCTACGATACAATTAAGTGCAATTCACCTAAACGTTCCATCTCTTTCTATCGTATAACGCTTACCTTTTCTGGCGAAGTAAGGGTTGTCCACTTTTAAATAATAATTTAATCTGAATATGTATTATGTGCCTGTTTATTAGGTACTCTACTTTTGTGAACAAATGACGTTTCAAATAAACCTAGGCTAGGTCTTAGTAGTATGTAGGAATGTAGGTAGGTCAGAAAACTATTTTATTTTTACAATGTCTGCATAGGTTGTTTGTTGATTGTTGTTTTTTTTTTATTATGTTCCTCCATTTATAAAACAACGATCGGATCGGTGAAGTAAGTGACGAAAAAGTTCGCGTGTGCGTAACTCGCTTGTGAGTCCCTACTGGCTAGCCACGCCGGCGGGGCCGCCGTACGTACTTGCGTTTTCAATACCTACCGCGGAGTGTGACAAGCACGAAGTATGTATGGAGAGGAGGTGCGCATAGGCATTTTACATATGAAAGACAGTGTCCGCATTGGGAGGGGAGCGGGGGACGTATACTTACCGTAGACAGAAATAAAAAATGAACTCTTATTGGATAGACATACGACTTATTTTATCTACTTTTACAAACTGTATAGCCACCTATTGGTCAGTAGCAGAATTATTTTCGCAAACTGTTTTATTAATTCTCTTGAGTTCTGCTATTACTCACTAGATGGCTGTACTGACAGGCGCGTATCCACCGCTGTGGGAATAATTACGTAAAAATACTTACGAGTGAAAATATATACTTTTATCGCGTGATTCCTTGTTGTGTGTGTTACTTTTACACCCCACAATACAGCACTTCATTCATTGTAATGAGCACAATCTAAAATTTCGCGTAACTTCGACACATCTGCGGCACGTGTTGACACTGTGAAGTGAACTCCGCGAATGCGACAATAGTGACGTCTGGTGGCAAATAGTTAGAAGCCTCAAGTTGGTCGACTGGGGACAGGTCTACTAGCTTATGAACAGCTCTTCTTCATATGTGCTCTGTGGTGACAAGCCTGCCACGACCCTCTGTCATGAGGAATACGACTAAAGGAAGGAGGTATAATTTTTTATTGAAAAAACTTTATTGCACATAGTTTCAGAAATTATGTACAGATAGTGGACTTGCCATATGGCATTCTTTACCAGACATAACTTTTATATAACACTAGCTTTCACCCGCGTGAATTTCCCTCGGGAACAGTGCTTTTTCCCGAGATGAAAGGTAGCCTATCTCCTTCTCAGTACTTCTAACTATGTGTGTGCGAAATTTCAGGAAGATTGGTTCAGTAGATAAAGCGTGAAGAGGTAACAAACAAACTCACTTTCGCATTATGTAAAAATGTATAAACTTCTATTCCATTGTTCCCAGGCGCTAATAGAGAAGGACTGGCTGTCCTTCGGTCACAAGTTCACGGCCCGGTGCGGGCACATCGCGTGCGACGGACGAGAGATATCGCCTGTGTTCACTCAACTGTTGGACTGTACGTGGCAACTGTTGAGGCAAGCGCCTGAGGTAAGGGAAAATGTACCTTAATTACATACTCAAACGGTTTATTATCGTATGATAGTGCGACAGTTCATTGTTGGATTGCACGTGACAAATGTTGCGGCAAGTGCCTGGGGTAAGGGAAAATATACAGTAATTGCAACGATATTGGGTTCACTTTTGTTTGCTTTGTTCTGCCAACGTCTAAAAATTTGTATACTTAAGATTGTACTAAAAATTACCGTAATAACTAGTTCATTGTGTTTATTTTCGTTTGATATTTATTTCCACGTCTAATAAATGAGCAATTTGGACATGTAGCATGTGACGGACGAGAGATATCGCCTGTTTACTCAACTGTTGAGGCAAGCGCCTGTGGTACGGGAAAATATACCTTACTTTCTACGACATTTGGTTCACTTTTGTTTGTTGTGTTCTGCCCACGTCTAATTATAGGTACAGTTTTTCTGAAATAATAGTTTTAGAGTTCCGTACACCTCAAAACACGGGACCCTTATATGATCACTTTGTTTAATTTATTTTGTGAACTGAAAATTGGCCTAAAAGTGCCCACAGAGATATAATTTTATTTTTTTAGGCTTTCCAGTTCAACGAGCGTTTTCTGCTGACGCTACATGACCACGCGCACGCGTGTCAGTACGGCACGTTCATCGGGAACTGCCAGAAGGACAGGCGGGACCTCCGGTGAGTGTGTGTCACGGGATATCTCCGAAACTCGTGAAATCAAAATCAAAATAAAAAAATATTTATTGAAACTTGGCCTTCAAAGAAGGCTCTTTTTCACGTCGAAAACTAATTATTTAATCATAATATATTATGTCTCAAAGCTACAAACTACTAGCATTTCGGAACGACCACTGCTGAGAAGAAATGCCGAAAGAAACTCATGAAACAGTCTTGGTCGCCTAGCATGCCAGAGGGGCCATTCATTAACTTTATACATACACTAGATTGTGTATAGTCAAAAACCTGAGTGACATAGGCTACAATTTAATGTACCTCCCGAGCGAAGGCGGGGCGGGGCGCTAGTAATGAATGATGAATGAGCGGCGATGACCGATGCTGAGTGCAGAGGTGATGTCCCTAACACCCCCTTTGAGTGGCCACTCACCCAAAGCTAATGATTGCACTCGTTGAAACACATCACTTCTGCTCACAACTTATGTTATTTTAGTTCAATCAGTTCAAGTGTATTAGTGACACAAACACTTAGATAAATAAAGTAATTTCTGGGTGATGCAATCGACCCCACATCAACAGTTCACTCCACGTGTACAATAACCTCCCTGGCCCACCGAATAATTCAATACAAACTTCAAGTTCTTGCGCGACCACGCGAAACAAACTAGTCAATCAAACAATTCCAATTAGTTTATTAAATACTATAATTAATACGCGACCACGCGAACCACAAGCCACGTGGATTTTTATTACGACAAACGCGGTCCACCCGCCAAACGTTTTCGGGTGACTGGGTGACGCGACAGCTCGGGCCGCCGACGCCAAGCCGGATGCCTGTCGGCATACAAAATGGCCGCTCATAAAGACGGCCACACAGGGCACGCACGGGGGCGAATCGGCACAGCATAGAATCGTGCGACGATGCATAGAGTTATAAACAAATATGTATTGATTGTTTGATGATTTCAGGCTATCGGAGCGAACGTTCTCTCTGTGGGGATACATGGCGAACCATCTGAACGAGTACAAGAACCCGCTATATAATCCCAAAGCCCATCCCGATACATTGAAGCCGGACTTAAGTGCTCAGAGTATAAGGTATGATTTCCTTTTTTTTACTAGCTGCGCCCCCGGGCTCTGCCCTTGTGAGAATTCCGGGATTAAAGTACCCTATATGTTAGTTCATATGCCAATATTGTGTCAAGTTTCATTTGAAACCGGTCCAATATTGCATGATTGAATAACAAAATCACATCCAAATTTTAGTGGGATGACAGGAGTTTTATAGTTTAACTAGCTTTTGTCCGTGGCTTCGCCCGCGTGAATTTCCCACGGGAACCATGCTTTTTCCCGGGATGAAAGGTACCTTATGACCTTTTCCGTACTTCCAACTACGTGTATGCGAAATTTCAGGAAGATTGGTTCAGTAGATAAAACGTGAAGAGGTGACAAACAAACCAACAAACGAACAAACTCACTTTCGCATTTATAATATTAGTTATGATTTGCAATTTTATTAATAAAAAAAAATAATCACTCAGTGTGACGACATATAACCATGGTCCCGGGTTCGATCCCCGATCGGGTCAAGATGGATAGTGATCTTTTTGACATTGTGAGAAAGTTATATGAATTGACATACTGTGCCAACTCCAAATAAAGAAGAAAAAAACTGGTCAAGTGCGAGTCAAAGTCGCGCACCGTGGGTTCCGTACACGCAAAGCATCTCTCATTATAGCTTTTACTAAAAGACTGGTTTCAAAAAAAAACTTAACTTTGCAGTTCGATTCCTAGGATTCATACTGCATCGAGCGAAAAAATAAGTTTGTAACACTTTTTTTTTAAACTTTCAACAACATATTTACAATCTTCAGATTTATTCCTGTACAAGTACAGTAATAAATCTGAAGATTGTTGACTGTTAGACCTTGCTTTTTGCCAAATTTAATAATTTTAAGTCAACGGGAAGTACCCCATAGGTTTTGATTGCTATCTGAAATCGCAATATATGCAAAAAATCGCAACGTTTATGGTGATAACTCCTGGATGCGTTGACGTATAATTTTGATTATTTTTTTGCTGATAGTGATCGTCGATCTGAGTATTCTATATTAATTTCAACTTGATACCTTGTTGATACCTTGATACTTGTTCCTGAGAAAAAAAAGTTTGACAGACAGACGGAAAATAAAGTGATCTTATAAGGGTTCCGGTTTTGCCTTTTGAAGTACGGAACTCTAAAAACAAATAGTTCCTGATGACTTCAAAGATGGCCCTTATTAAAAGACGAGTCCGTACAAAAAGCAAAAATTCATGGAATTGACATTTCTTTGAAATAAAACCTAATAAAATAACGTCTAAAAAGTATCAATATTGTGATTTGTGCAACTGTCAAACTGTTAGGCTATTTTTTCCTGCCTATGGTTGATAAGAAAAAGCGCACAGTATAGGTATACGACTCGGCTTGCATAAAACGCCACCTATTGAGATTTTATAAATCATAATTTATTTCATCTACACTCATGTCGAAATATTCGAATTACGAATTTGAAGATGGTTTTATAAAGACGTACTTTATCAACGCACATTCATAAAATTAAAAAATAAAACTCACACATTATAGTATCGCTAGCGGTATCGTAAAATAACTTTTTAATTTTTATAGTACACTTATACTATTTAATTTATTAATTTAGTCTATGGTTTTAGGCTGAATGTAAAAAAGGCGCACGCATGCGCAGTTTAAACTTGTGAAATAAGTGGCCCACGCATTCGTAGTTTGAACTTAATTTCCCGCTATATGTTTTAACCACTTAACCACTCATGTTTTAATGTATCAGTTGTATTTGTATTGTATTCCTCTCATTATGTATCAGTTGCATAAACTACTATTCTTAATTTGACCTGTCAGAAAATCGCTCATTATATTTGTGTCATGTGTCAGATTCTGGCGCGGCATGTACTGCCGCCATGAGAGCGGCGTGCACCCTCGGGAACCACTCGGTGACCTGCTGCCTGCTGCTGTGGAGCATTGCTCGGCGCTGGACCACCACATCGGGTACCTGGCCAAGGTACACATGTGTCATTAATATGGCTTTCAGATAAAAAAAGATTTTTTGAAATCCGTCGGATAGATCCGAAGATATTCGCGTTCAAACGAAACTTCAGCTTTTTATTGGTATAGATAGTCTTGTACAGGGTGATTTGTAAAACACCAGCGACCTTTAGAGGTGAAAGTACTCATGAGTATGAACAACTTTTGTATGGGCACGACTCTTGAAATCTCAAAAAAAAAATCTGCTGTTCCATACATTTTACAATATGTTCTTGCCTAAAATGTATAAAACCTACTTGTTCGAGGTAATCCTCTAACAGCAAAAGCGCTGACGCCGCGCCGATCCGCGCGGCGGCGGTGCAGCAGTCATGCATAGGTAAGATCCGCATTGACACACACGCGCCATCCATCATTGACCGAGCGAGCGCAGCGAGCGAAGCGTCTCAGTTTCCACTAGCCGAAAATTATTTTGTCTGTCCGGATGTTATCGCCTACAGGTCGCATTTCTGAACCGATTCTCATGAAATTTTGTGAGCAGGTTCGGTGATTTTATAGAATTTTTTAGTCGAGCCAGTTTTTCGAAATTTTAAAAAATGGCGGAAATATATAAAAAAAACCTCATATCTCAGCTATTTAAAAAAAAAACAAAAATGTCATTAGACGTTTTTTGTTATGCTTATTAAGACGCAACTTTTTTGTCTGAACAATATAGTAAAATTCAATAAAACCGCTATAAATTCATATATTTTAAATTCTCGTACATAGTTCACAAAAAAATCAAAAGATGGCGCAGCAAAGCTTTTAATACTCGCAAATTCGCTTATTGACGTGGGTTTGGCATATTTATCTATATATGTATTTGGTATAAAATAGTATTGTTAAATTAGCATCCCGTAAAGTCTTGAACCTACATTGGGGCTAACTCAATCTGTGTGATTTGTCCGTGTATATTCATTAATATTGTTATTTATATTATTCGAGGCAAAAGAGGCAGATTTCAGTCAAGTTTTTAGTGTTATTGACCAACCACAAGAATATGTTTGGCCTATGTGTAAAATATGAGACTTTTTACTTTCTTTCCAGCATGCATTGGTAGGTTGGTTTCAAAACTCTTCTAAGCCAGGGACACGGCAAAATATCGGTTATTTCGTGGAAGGGCTCGCGAGGTCTACTGTTCTTACAGAACAACTAGTTTTAATATCTAATTAGTTTACGTAAATCAAAATAAACATTGTTGTGTGAATCTCAGGTCGTTTAAATCAGCATCATAACTAGGGTCGGTTCCCCACACTACTAATATTATAAATGCGAAAGTTTGGATGTGAGTTTGTGAGGATGGTTGTTACTCAATCACGCAAAATCTACTGGACGGAGTGAAATTTGGTATACGGGTAGAAAAATACCGGGAATAGCACATAGGGTACTTTTCATCCCGAAATTCCCTCGGGAGCGAAGCCCCGGGGCGCAGCTAGTAAATATAAACACTATTATCACATTTTTTCGTTATATCGTTGAGTTAGTATCTCATAACACAAGTCTCGAACTTACTTTGAGGCTAACTCAATCTGTATATATTTAACTAGCTGGCGCCCGCGGCTTCGCTCGCGTTAATCCTTTCTTAGCGGATGCCTACGTCATAACATCTGCCTGCATGCAAAATTTCAGCCCGATCCGTCCAGTAGTTTGGGCTGTGCGTTGATAGATCACTATGTCAGTCACCTTTGAGTTATATATATATATATATATAGATTTATTTACATATGTTTGTCTTTACAGCGGATAGCGACATTCAAGAACCTTATATCAGGGAAGAAAGAGAAGAACATAGATACGGCTGTAGTGAACTACCAGAACGGCAACGTTGATACGGTGGAAATTGAAACCAAGACTGAGGCGCTGCAGATTGATAACAAGTAAGCAAAACCCACTTGAAATTATTTCTGTCAATTGTTTTTATTTAAATTGTCATTAAAATAGCACTTTTAAATCGTCGTATACTATATAATAAACTAGATTGGATTGTTGACGTCAGAAAATTACTTAAAGCGAAACTTCGATCAACAGTACACCTAGATTGAAGATCTCATACAAAATCAAAGCTAATAACAGTCCGTGTTGGTTGAATACCCCCTACTTCTATCATAATATATACTAATTGTGTGCTATTATTTCTCGGGTTGTTTTCAGAGCTGTCCAGTTAAAAAAATGCAAAAGGACGTGTGTATGTTTGTTACTCAGTTACGCAAAATCTACTGGACGGATTTCGATGAAATTAGGTATACGGGTAGAAAAATACCGAGAATAGCACATAGGGAACTTTTTATCTCGAAATTTTCACGGAAGCGAAGCCCAGATACAAACTACTAGCTGGCCCTAATAATGTTTTTTATTTGGTTTAGATTGCTGTACGAGTCTGGGGCCACTCTGTCAGAGCTGGAGTGCGCGAACCACGACCACCCTCTAAAGGAAAAAGGAAAACCCGACAAAATTCCACTTATTACAGAGGTAATTAACCAATTAAGTCAATCGAGGGAAAATGCTTTAAACTGGGGATTCCTCCACTCATAGGCGATGGGCTAGCAACTTGTCACTATACCTGAATCTCGTTGATGTATGTATGTATTTAACCACCAAAATTATATATATCGGAACAAAGAAACAGCCGAGTCGGGGAGGTAGACCATAATTATTGACCGAGCGTTACGTCCATACTAATATTTTAAGTCTGTCTGTAACGCTTTCACGGCTGAATTGCTGAACCGATTTTGATGAAATTTGGTATGGATATAGTTGAAGACCCGGGGTCAAATATAGGCTACTTTTTCTTCAAAGATTAACCCCTAAAGGGCTGAAAAGGGGGTTAAAGTTTGTGTGAAAAACACATTTTTTTAAATAGAATCATTATCATCAATAGAACCAGTCTTCCTGAAATTGAAAATACTGATAAGGACATCCCGGGAAAAGCACTGTTCCCATGGGAAATTCACGCAGGCGAAGCCGCAGGCAAAAGCCAGTCACACTAATATAGAAAGTTTGTTTGTAGGGGGTAATCTCCGAAACTACTAAACCGATTTAAAAAATTATTTTACTAATAGAAGGCTACATTATGAGTGACATAGGCTACAATATAAGTAAACTCCATTTATTCTTACCAGTCCTATCATGTAAACAATCTTCACAGTACTTTTTTTGAATTTTGTTGAAAATAAATCAAATATTAGTTCAAACCTAAACATTATAAAGTAAAACATTTATTAACCACGAAAGTAATTTCCTAAAAAGTCTATTTTAATTTATATTGTTGTAAAATCATAAAAAGACATGGTAAGATTGTTTACATGATAGGACTGGTAAGAATTAATGGAGTTTATGTACCTCCCGAGCGAAGCTGGGGCGGGGTGCTAGTATGAAATAAATATTTTTTTCACTTCTCATGCTCTGAAAGTGCTTATTTGTGCAGGATATAGGCTGCACAAAATCGAATTTTGTGCACAAGGGCATTAACGTATCTACTCATAAATGTATCTATATTAAGGCACAGATAATGAACCATACAGCCAAACACGATAAAAAGTTCATAGATAGAATTTGTCATTTTATAATATTTACTTTTAATTTATTTGCCTTATGTGTTTTTAAGACATAAAAAATATTAAAATTTAAATTCAAGTACGGTACATATGTTATTTAATTAATTTAAGAAAAATATTATTACAAAATTAATTTTATAGTAGGCTGTATGGTGTGCAGCCCAAGCCTATCAATGTCGTAAGATTAAAAAAATAAAGCGGCGGGAAACAGCTCTTGAATTTTAGTGCGTTTATTAATTTCTTTAATTTGATTTATTTCCTCGCAATCGAAGTGAAAAGCAGAGTTTATAACTCGTCCACAAAACGATTTTTATCCTCGACATTACTATCAGCCCTCGCCTTCGGCTCGGGCTGCTAAAAGTCTCGGATAAAAATGATTCGTTTTGTGCACTTGTTGTAAAATCTACTATTTCTTCTAATTTGTTCTATTTTATATTTTGTTTCTAACTTCTGGCTATTGTGACTTGTTTGCTTGAGTTTTTCTATTTTGTAGTTTTTTATACCTGTGAAAATTTGTAATTGGTTTTCTCTTTCTTATTTACTCTATCTGTTCTAACTTCTTATGCTGTAAGTCTTCCTTATATGTAAAAATAAATGAATAAAACATTAATTTTTAGAAAGCAGACGACAGTATACCTGTCAACTTGGCAGCGTTGGAGCGCGAAGTGAACACGGTCGCCTTAGATTGGAAGAGCATTAAGAATGTCACCGAGTGTAGCTGCTCTACGCCCTTGGACCATTTCAGCAGGAAGGTAATATATCAATAAAAAAAAATCAATCAATCAATAAATTTATTTGTAAAATATTAGGTACAATGGTATATAATTAATTCGTGCGCCATCTATCTTCATCTTGCGAACAAGTGTCGGTATTGTGGCGCGGTAAATGTCGTCACTAGAATCAAGAACGTCACCAAGTGCAGCTGATGTTATTGGTCATCGTTTCTGATAACGGAATAGAAGAAATATGGTGGCCCTTTTTGTCTAGCTAGACAGCTAGAATAGCATTTTGGGACACTGTGCGATTTTAATGTCCAGTATCTTACTGTATTCTGGTCAATGAATGATGAAAAAGTCGAAAGCGGAACTTTAGAGGTTTAGACTAGACTTTTTTTTTGTAGTTAGGAGACAAACAAATTACATTTAAATCCTGTACCATTAGACTGGAGCCAGCAGGAGGGGTCCAAGAAGGTCTGGTCCCGTTTTTTGGTTTATTGCTTAAATCTCGAAAACGGTGCGTCGTACGAAATTTTGTTGTACTATATAAAGAAAGCTGATAAAATTCTCTACAACTTTGGCTTTCACACTTTTTATCTATCTCTAATCGTTGCCTAGCGATGAGCTCCGAAAAACGGCTAATTTTCAAATTTACCAAGCTACTGGAGACGATGAAAGGTCGTGTCAAAAATGAATCAAAAACGAATTTTTTTTTTTTTTTAAATCTTTATTAATTTAATGGAGTTTTGTCACACAGTGACTATGTCACCCCCGTAAGGTTAACTACCGATGAAATTACAAAATATAATTGTACAGTTTGATTAGGTGTTTGGCATCGTCCGACAATGGAGTAGCCAAAATACTGTTGCATGTACCGACAGAGAGGTAGTCAAGCTCAGCGTCTCGACGGAGTGTCTCATTGCGGACACACTCCATCAACACATGTTGCACGTCTTCTACTGTATCGCACTCCGGACAATTGGGAGAATCCGAAATACCCATCAAGTATTTATACTTGTTAGATGGAATGTGTCCACACCGAAGTCTTAGCAAAGTTACAACCGAATATCTGCTGCCGAGGTGGTCGTTAAACCACGGGCAAGGAGGAGGCTGGCACTGAATGGTCCTATACCAGATACCTTTATCTCGAGACCGCTCATCAAAATATACGTGCCACATTTGTCTGCAGTCCGCACGAACCCGTTTTAGCGCCTCACTGTATAAAGGAAGCGATTCGTAAGTGATACCCTCGGTTATGGCTTGTTTCGCCGCTAGGTCAGCCTCCTCATTGCCCGTGATACCTATATGTGATGGGATCCATTGCAGTATTACTTTTTTATCTAAAGATTGAAGCCTACTGATGCAGTCAAGGATTTTGTAGGCTATCGGAAAACCTCGACTGTTCGAGGTAATCCGAGCCAAGTGTAATAAAGCGCTTTTTGAATCTGAGATAATTACAAGAAACTCATGTTCAAGCGATGTTGCATATTGTAATGCCTCAAATATTGCAATCAGCTCACAGTGCATAATGGACATATCGCCATGAGATGTTAAATTTGATTGATAATCCTTCATAAGGATCATAAAAAGCAGCTCCGCATCTGCAGGCTTCATCCTTTGACCCATCAGTATAAAGCTTATAAAAAGAGTGATATTTTTTGTTCAGATAGTTATTACAAGTATCTCGAAAATTTACAATATTGACTTGTTTTTTAGCAAGTTCCATACCATCCACCACTACCAGAATATTTTGAGATAGGTCATAATTGGTGATCCAGTATCTAAGACCATACATGGGTAGATTTTCGTATGACTGGCATTGGTTGTCTATGTATTTTCTGTGTACATTTACGAGAAGAGGTAATTTTTTTCTGGACCAATAACTATGTTCACATGAACGATTCAATTCATCGACTACTTGTATGGTTGTGTTGGTGTTTACTGCTTTCGATTTAAACCAAAACTTGGCAGCTAAGTACCATCTACGTAAAGATAATGGTGGAAGGCAGAGCTCACATTCCATAGCGTGAATTGGAGAAGTTCTAATGAAACCGCCAATTACTCTCATCGCCTGATTCTGAATTTTATCCAGCTTAAAAAGGTGGCTTTTGACACTCGTGTCATATAAAAAACTACCGTAGTATAATCGACTTCTAATGATTGCTATGTATAGGCGTCTAAGATGCTTTGGATGTATGCCCCATTTTGACCCGGCTAGTACTTTAAAAACGTTCAAAAATTTGCATGTTTTTTCATAAGTTTCATTTATGTGTTTTCCCCACTTTAGGCTTCTGTCCAGCCACATACCTAAATATTTCACACTATCCACTTGCTCAATTCTGCTATTGTTTATGACTAAAATAGAATCGTCTGGAGTTAAGCTTCTTCTGAAGCTCCTAGAGAAAACACATACTTTAGTTTTCCTATGAGAAACACTTAGCCCTATACTCTCTATTGTGTCATTAAATATATCCAAAGCATCCTGAACATCACACACGGCTTCCGAGATATCTTTACTACTGGCATAAATTACAAAGTCGTCAGCGTATTGAGATACATATAACAATTCCGACAAATCATTACATATATTAAGAGTGGCAGCATTGAATAGTAATGGAGATAGAGGATCTCCTTGTGCTATGCCGATACCCGAAGTGCGTATTAATTTTTTATTGTCTAAATCAATGGATAAACAACGATAATGTAAAAATTCCCATAAATACCTGCAAATTGTAGCTCCAACTCCAATACTATCCAAAGCTTTCAAAAGGCAGGATACGTCAACATTGTTATAAGCACCATTTATGTCAACAAAACAGCCCACTGTTACTAGACCCTCGCCAAATCCACTCTTAATCCGAGCTACCAACCTTGATAAATTGTCCATGCAAGACCGCGTTCTTCTAAAACCTACAGTTTCGTTAGAAAAATATTCATTTTTCTCAAAGTACCATTCTAGTCTGCGTGTCAGTATCATGTGGAAAATCTTGCATGGACAGGATATCAAAGCAATGGGCTTCAAACCTGACGTCGCATTGCTGTTATTAGCACCTGATTTTGGGATGGGGACTATTTTGATCTCCCTCCACTGAGCTGGGACAAAACCTGTGTTTAAAAATCTATTGTATAGCGTTACTAGAATACGTTTGGCAGCAACTGAGAGATGTCTTATCATTGAATAGGATATGTCATCCAACCCTGGGGCTGTGTCTGACTGTTTGATATTATTATTAAGTTCTTGTATTGTGATAGGGGATGACAAATAGGAATTTTCAGAATTAAATTTAGGTATTGGTGGTGTTACAAAATCAGGTGCCAAGTCACATAACAATGTTTCCGCTGCATCTGGCGACACACAGCCTTTTTGAGAAAAACGAATTTTGTAATTTTTTTTTCCAGCACCACTGCTGGGGCTGCGGCCGCTGCGTGTGCACGCGCTGCGTGTGCCGGCGCGCGCCGCTCCCCGCGCTCGCCTCCCCGCGCCGCGCCGCTCTGCGCCGCCTGCGCACAAGCTGCGCCGCTCTCCCCAGCCACAGGTACACACACTGCGCGCGCCGCTCCGCGCTCGCCTCCCCGCGCCGCGCCGCTCTGCGCCGCCTGCGCACAAGCTGCGCCGCTCTCCCCAGCCACAGGTACACACACTGCGCGCGCCGCTCCCCGCGCTCGCCTCCCCCCGCGCCGCGCCGCTCTGCGCCGCCTGCGCACAAGCTGCGCCGCTCTCCCCAGCCACAGGTACACACACTGCGCGCGCCGCTCACCCGCGCTCGCCTCCCCGCGCCGCGCCGCTCTGCGCCGCCTGCGCACAAGCTGCGCCGCTCTCCCCAGCCACAGGTACACACACTGCGCGCGCTCGCTCCCGCGCTCGCCTCCCCCCGCGCCGCGCCGCTCTGCGCCGCCTGCGCACAAGCTGCGCCGCTCTCCCCAGCCACAGGTACACACACTGCGCGCGCCGCTCCCCGCGCTCGCCTCCCCCCGCGCCGCGCCGCTCTGCGCCGCCTGCGCACAAGCTGCGCCGCTCTCCCCAGCCACAGGTACACACACTGCGCGCGCCGCTCCCCGCGCTCGCCTCCCCCCGCGCCGCGCCGCTCTGCGCCGCCTGCGCACAAGCTGCGCCGCTCTCCCCAGCCACAGGTACACACACTGCGCGCGCCGCTCCCCGCGCTCGCCTCCCCCCGCGCCGCGCCGCTCTGCGCCGCCTGCGCACAAGCTGCGCCGCTCTCCCCAGCCACAGGTACACACACTGCGCGCGCCGCTCCCCGCGCTCGCCTCCCCCCGCGCCGCGCCGCTCTGCGCCGCCTGCGCACAAGCTGCGCCGCTCTCCCCAGCCACAGGTACACACACTGCGCGCGCCGCTCCCCGCGCTCGCCTCCCCGCGCCGCGCCGCTCTGCGCCGCCTGCGCACAAGCTGCGCCGCTCTCCCCAGCCACAGGTACACACACTGCGCGCGCCGCTCCCCGCGCTCGCCTCCCCCGCGCCGCGCCGCTCTGCGCCGCCTGCGCACAAGCTGCGCCGCTCTCCCCAGCCACAGGTACACACACTGCGCGCGCCGCTCCCGCGCTCGCCTCCCCGCGCCGCGCCGCTCTGCGCCGCCTGCGCACAAGCTGCGCCGCTCTCCCCAGCCACAGGTACACACACTGCGCGCGCCGCTCCCCGCGCTCGCCTCCCCCGCGCCGCGCCGCTCTGCGCCGCCTGCGCACAAGCTGCGCCGCTCTCCCCAGCCACAGGTACACACACTGCGCGCGCCGCTCCCCGCGCTCGCCTCCCCCGCGCCGCGCCGCTCTGCGCCGCCTGCGCACAAGCTGCGCCGCTCTCCCCAGCCACAGGTACACACTGCGCGCGCCGCTCCCCGCGCTCGCCTCCCCGCGCCGCGCCGCTCTGCGCCGCCTGCGCACAAGCTGCGCCGCTCTCCCCAGCCACAGGTACACACACTGCGCGCGCCGCTCCCCGCGCTCGCCTCCCCCGCGCCGCGCCGCTCTGCGCCGCCTGCGCACAAGCTGCGCCGCTCTCCCCAGCCACAGGTACACACACTGCGCGCGCCGCTCCCCGCGCTCGCCTCCCCCGCGCCGCGCCGCTCTGCGCCGCCTGCGCACAAGCTGCGCCGCTCTCCCCAGCCACAGGTACACACACTGCGCGCGCCGCTCCCCGCGCTCGCCTCCCCGCGCCGCGCCGCTCTGCGCCGCCTGCGCACAAGCTGCGCCGCTCTCCCCAGCCACAGGTACACACACTGCGCGCGCCGCTCCCCGCGCTCGCCTCCCCGCGCCGCGCCGCTCTGCGCCGCCTGCGCACAAGCTGCGCCGCTCTCCCCAGCCACAGGTACACACACTGCGCGCGCCGCTCCCCGCGCTCGCCTCCCCCGCGCCGCGCCGCTCTGCGCCGCCTGCGCACAAGCTGCGCCGCTCTCCCCAGCCACAGGTACACACACTGCGCGCGCCGCTCCCCGCGCTCGCCTCCCCCGCGCCGCGCCGCTCTGCGCCGCCTGCGCACAAGCTGCGCCGCTCTCCCCAGCCACAGGTACACACACTGCGCGCGCCGCTCCCGCGCTCGCCTCCCCGCGCCGCGCCGCTCTGCGCCGCCTGCGCACAAGCTGCGCCGCTCTCCCCAGCCACAGGTACACACACTGCGCGCGCCGCTCCCCGCGCTCGCCTCCCCCGCGCCGCGCCGCTCTGCGCCGCCTGCGCACAAGCTGCGCCGCTCTCCCCAGCCACAGGTACACACACTGCGCGCGCCGCTCCCCGCGCTCGCCTCCCCCGCGCCGCGCCGCTCTGCGCCGCCTGCGCACAAGCTGCGCCGCTCTCCCCAGCCACAGGTACACACACTGCGCGCGCCGCTCCCCGCGCTCGCCTCCCCCCGCGCCGCGCCGCTCTGCGCCGCCTGCGCACAAGCTGCGCCGCTCTCCCCAGCCACAGGTACACACACTGCGCGCGCCGCTCCCCGCGCTCGCCTCCCCCGCGCCGCGCCGCTCTGCGCCGCCTGCGCACAAGCTGCGCCGCTCTCCCCAGCCACAGGTACACACACTGCGCGCGCCGCTCCCCGCGCTCGCCTCCCCGCGCCGCGCCGCTCTGCGCCGCCTGCGCACAAGCTGCGCCGCTCTCCCCAGCCACAGGTACACACACTGCGCGCGCCGCTCCCCGCGCTCGCCTCCCCCGCGCCGCGCCGCTCTGCGCCGCCTGCGCACAAGCTGCGCCGCTCTCCCCAGCCACAGGTACACACACTGCGCGCGCCGCTCCCCGCGCTCGCCTCCCCCGCGCCGCGCCGCTCTGCGCCGCCTGCGCACAAGCTGCGCCGCTCTCCCCAGCCACAGGTACACACACTGCGCGCGCCGCTCCCCGCGCTCGCCTCCCCCGCGCCGCGCCGCTCTGCGCCGCCTGCGCACAAGCTGCGCCGCTCTCCCCAGCCACAGGTACACACACTGCGCGCGCCGCTCCCCGCGCTCGCCTCCCCCGCGCCGCGCCGCTCTGCGCCGCCTGCGCACAAGCTGCGCCGCACTATGGATCCTGTAGTATGGAGCGGCCGGTCAAAAAACAATTTTTTGAAAATGTAGGTAGATGATTATTACTTATCGATTTATTAAATTGAAGGTATGGTGCATTCGTTTTCGATAAACAAAGTACCCTTAGCCGTCAAGTATTGTGTGTACGACGCGTCAAACATTAGCAATTTTGTGATTTCGCTATTGATCGTTGCACAAAACAAAGTTTTGTTCATACTTTGAATATAAATATTTCCTAAAGTAAGAGCGTGAAGTTGATAAAAATAATCATGAATAGTGATGAAGGTATGTAGTATTTAAAACGTCTATATGTAACATTTTACGATCATTAATTACACGGATAAAAAATCGAATACAAATATAAGTGAGTTTCGAAAATGCAATTTTGTTTTTATTATTTTTTTCAAATTAGGGGATTTTGTCCTCTCAACTATTGATTATAGGTGAATCTTAGAATAATGTAGAATACAGAATTGAGTTGAATCGTGCGGACAAAATCCCCAATTGGAAATGGCAGAATTTAGAAGTTAGGGGGTAGTGGTTTCTTTATTTAAAGCGTTCGTGTTTATGATAATTTTATACAGATAAATGAACAATGCAATGTTATAACTTGTGTGAAATGTTAACTTTTCATTATACTGTAGCTGATTTTATAGTTTTTTTTTATTTATTCTTTCTTAGGTGTAATAGTCTACCCAATAAGGAGGAGAGATTTGTGTGAAAGATTGTTTTCACTGAAGTATAAAAAATTAGAAACAAAGTTTTCAAAATTAGAAGAGATGCTTATTGCTGAAACCAACTGCCCTTCTTCAGACCAACCGAAACTCAAAAAAACATTACACAATTTCTTTATAAAGTTTAAAAATAAGTGGTTATCATCGAACAGGAACAAAAATATTTTTTTAAATATTAATTCGTTATGGTTAGATGGACAGTGTATTTTAAAAAAATATGCTAATAGAAATGTCAGCCCAGGTAGGCCGGTGAAAGATTTCGTTCTGTCTAGTGAACGCAGTAAACGTAGGAAGACTGAAGATTTACGTGCTTCTACTTCTGTGGACGAACTGCTTTTTTCTGCTGAAGTGAAACTTCGAAGTGAAGGCCATCTTACCAAATCACAGGAAGTGAAAAATATTTTATCACCGAAAGCCACAGAAACAGCATTTAAAGAAAAGGTGGTATCTCCTCAATCCGCTCTGTCTATGTTGACGGAAGCGAAGTTAAGCAAAAAGCAATATAACGTGGTACGAAGCTACGCGCGGCATATTTTTCCTTCTTATAAACGCGTACAAGAGGTCAAACGTGAATGTTATCCCGAAAATATCGAAGTGACAGAAACTACTGCGCGAGTACCGTTACAAAATTTGCTTGACCATACTGCTACTCGTTTGTTTTCTGCACAAGCAGATGTTTTGCAGGTGATACCTGAGACAGAGTTTACTCTTGTATCTAAGTGGGGCTTTGACGGTAGCTCAGGCCATAGCCAATATATGCAGAAATTCCAGGAAACATCTAGCGATGATAAATTTGTTTTTTTAACATGTATGGTCCCTTTGAAACTTATAACCAACGATTCGGAAAGTAAAGTTGTATGGTTCAACTTACAGTCTTCATCTCCAAGATTTTGTCGTCCTATAAACATTTACTTTAAACAGGAATCTGTAGATCTTGTAAAAGAAATCAAGGGAGGACTAGATACAGAATTAACACAACTTGTTCCTAGTGTAATAAATATTGATGGTCGTGAATTAACAGTAAAGCATGTGTTACTATTCACCATGATCGATGGTAAAATATGCAATATTTTGACTGACAATAAATCTGCAATGAGATGCTTGTTGTGTAACGTAACTTCTAAAAATTTTAATAACATTGAGAACATGCTGACAAAACCTATCGTGAATGAGTCAGCCATGTCATTTGGTCTGAGTGTTCTTCATTGTTGGATAAAGTTTTTCGAATGTTGTTTACATATAGCTTATAAATTAACGACACAAGAATGGAGACAATCTCGAGAAACGAAGGCAATAATTGAGGAAAGAAAACGAACTATCCAACGTAAATTTAGACATGTTACTGGATTGCTTATAGATTTACCTAAGTCTGGTTACGGAAATACGAACGTTGGAAATTCAGCTAGACGCTTCTTTTCCAACCCCGAGCAATCTTCTGAAATAACGGGTGTGAACCTAGATTTGATCAAGAGATTCAGTATAATCTTGAAGACATTAGCCAGTGGTTACAAGATAAATATTGAAATGTTTAAAAGTTACTGCACTGAGACCGCTTTTTTGTACACCCGCCTTTACCCTTGGTATAATATGCCCACAACCGTTCATAAAGTGTTGATACACGGTCCTTCTATAGTCTCAAATGCTATAATGCCTATAGGTCATTTGAGCGAAGAAGCCCAGGAAGCAAGGAATAAAGATTTTAAAAAATTTAGAGAATTCAATGCACGAAAAACATCAAGAAAAGACACTCTCACCGATATTTTTAATTTATTCTTAATATCTTCGGACCCCGTTATATCTTGCTCAAGAGTTGTGAGAAAATATAAAATAGCACTTCCTAGTGAGGTTAGAGATATGATTTTACCTGAGTAGGCAACTTGACACTCGATTTATATTGCAATAAAGTATACATTATTTTATTTTATTTTATTTATGTTATTTGTAGGGAAATATTTATAATTTTATGACCTTTGAAATGAAAATATTCGAAGTAATTAAGTTATTTTGCCATAACACACGTCTACAAATTAATTTCAATCGAAAAATGCACCTAAATAATTTTGACCGGGCTGTCCATAGTACAGGGTCCACCGTGCGCCGCTCTCCCCAGCCACAGGTACACACACTGCGCGCGCCGCTCCCCGCGCTCGCCTCCCCGCGCCGCGCCGCTCTGCGCCGCCTGCGCACAAGCTGCGCCGCTCTCCCCAGCCACAGGTACACACACTGCGCGCGCCGCTCCCCGCGCTCGCCTCCCCCCGCGCCGCGCCGCTCTGCGCCGCCTGCGCACAAGCTGCGCCGCTCTCCCCAGCCACAGGTACACACACTGCGCGCGCCGCTCCCCGCGCTCGCCTCCCCCCGCGCCGCGCCGCTCTGCGCCGCCTGCGCACAAGCTGCGCCGCTCTCCCCAGCCACAGGTACACACACTGCGCGCGCCGCTCCCCGCGCTCGCCTCCCCCCGCCGCGCCGCTCTGCGCCGCCTGCGCACAAGCTGCGCCGCTCTCCCCAGCCACAGGTACACACACTGCGCGCGCCGCTCCCCGCGCTCGCCTCCCCGCGCCGCGCCGCTCTGCGCCGCCTGCGCACAAGCTGCGCCGCTCTCCCCAGCCACAGGTACACACACTGCGCGCGCCGCTCCCCGCGCTCGCCTCCCCCGCGCCGCGCCGCTCTGCGCCGCCTGCGCACAAGCTGCGCCGCTCTCCCCAGCCACAGGTACACACACTGCGCGCGCCGCCCCCGCGCTCGCCTCCCCCGCGCCGCGCCGCTCTGCGCCGCCTGCGCACAAGCTGCGCCGCTCTCCCCAGCCACAGGTACACACACTGCGCGCGCCGCTCCCGCGCTCGCCTCCCCCCGCGCCGCGCCGCTCTGCGCCGCCTGCGCACAAGCTGCGCCGCTCTCCCCAGCCACAGGTACACACACTGCGCGCGCCGCTCCCCGCGCTCGCCTCCCCCCGCGCCGCGCCGCTCTGCGCCGCCTGCGCACAAGCTGCGCCGCTCTCCCCAGCCACAGGTACACACACTGCGCGCGCCGCTCCCCGCGCTCGTTATACTACTGTATGTCTTATTAAACAGTGGTATGATTTCACGTTTCGTTCCATCCAATAGCGTGTGTTTTGGTTATTTGTAGGGAATTGAAAAAAACAAACTTTTTGGTAATTAAATTTCGTTATACTTAACTTATACGTTTCGTTATTTCGTTACTTTTTCATAATAATAAAACATTAGGTATGTTTTATTAGCAATAAAAATTACATAAGAAAAAATTTTCCATTTCTGAGTCATGTATATAGTCCCTATTATCACAAAACATTTAAAATTAACATTATAACTGTTGGTCTTATAGGAAGAAGTATTAGATAAAAAAAAACAACGAAATAATTAAACTAAATTATTTTTATCTTTTTCAGAACTCGTGACGCCGACAAATTGAAAACTAGCGAAGCAAAAGAGACTACATAATTTAGTTAATAAAAGCTAAAACGTAATTACAAATTTCATAGAAGCCTACAAAAAGTTCTCTCATTCACGTAATGAAGTTTATCGTTATTCCGTTTACTAATTGGCGCTACTGTGGGGTCTAAAAAGGCCACTTTGACGAATCAGGATACGATTAATTTCTCATTTCCTAAATATTTAAAAATGAACCTTATAAGTAGTGTCATAAGTTTCCGTTTTAAATATTTAGGAACTGAGAAATAGATCATATTCCGATTCATCAAAATGGCCGTTTTAGACCCCCTGGTCGGTCAGTACTGACATTAAATTCAAATGACAGTATTGTACCATCTGACAGACCTCGCCATCTAGTAAGTGTAAATAAAATAACCCTCATTTATTAGAACGACTTTACCGTTTTCATTCGTCTTTTATTTTTCAACTTTGTAGGTAAAAAAAGGCAAAAAGTTTGTAAAATTGCTGAAAACTACTATAGAAGTTATCAAAATATTTCAAGCAGGGCGTTTTGCGATGACAATTGTTTAACAATAGACACAATTCTTCATCCGACCTCTTCGTTGTTAAAGGAATAAATAAGTCAACATCTGTCTGATTAGATAGTGTTTGTAATATATTGGGTAAAACTAAACGCAGGCGTTTCGCATTGCTGCCGCCAGAGGGCGTTCGGGGTTTTCACACTGCTAGCGTGGATGGCGTCGCGTGTGGTGTCCGCCATTGCTTTGTCCAGGGCGATATCGGTTTGATTTTAATACGCGGAGCGGTCTCGCGTCTTTTGCTTGTTGTTTAGTTTGAGTGATAATTGTGAATTTCCTGTTTGTTAAATCACTATTGAATTTGTGTTTGTGAAAAACTCTGTTATTGTGACTTTTTCTGGTGAGAGGTGAAACGTGGCTGGCTGTTCACATCTGGCTGTTCCCGAGTGAAACTACGGGAAGAAATCTATTTAGTTGTTATGGGGAATTGAGATCTCAAGGGTTAGGTAGGGTAATTAGGAATTCCCCCTTCCCGAAGACACTCAAGTTTGGATCCGAAGAGAAAGAAGATTTAGTTTGGTAAGTGTTCAATTCTAGTTAATTTATAGGTTAGGTTATCATATAGGGCCCTGTAGCTCCCTTCATAAGCTACGGTGGTAGCAGACTGCGTATAGCTTAAGTTAGATTCTAGTCGGACAAGCGTGGTGTCGCGTGGAGATTTTTTCCCGGTACTTAATTTTACCGGTAGATTTTTTCCCGGTAAAGTTCCGGTACAGAATTCTTCCCGCCGCTTCGTTTGTCCGGATTCTCGCTGCCACATTTTCTGGCAGCAGAGCGTAGTTGCTCTGCACATTTTCTGGTAGCAGAGCGTAGTTTATCTACCCTCTATTTGTTCGTTTGTAAAAAATAATTAATTGTTTGTAAAAATTATTAGATTTTTCTTAGTTTGTTTGTATAAGAATATTTGTAACCTTTTTTGTATTTGTTTGCGGTTTGTACCGTGCGTTCCGGGTTTGTGCCATTCTCATACCTACCGCGGTTCTTCGTGTAGTTGCTTGATTTTGTTGTTTTTTATTTACCTTTTGTTATTTTTTGTTTGTGACTTGACGCGATGGCGAAGGCCTCCAATGCTAGGGCGACACTCGCCAACGAATTGAGATGGTTTGTGACGGCCGGAGGACTCCTGTCCCGGAAGGACAGGGAGTGGCGCCATACTGCTAAGAGCGGATCACCTCCACTCACGATTGATTAGCGCGGAAGCGGCCATGGCGGCGCTTACCGAAGCCGATCTTACCCCGGAGGCCTACGCAGGTCACATGGCGGACATGGACCAGATCCTGAGTCTGCACGATGATATCGCGGAGGCGGTGACCGCAATAAGGGCGAGACAGGCTGGCGGACCAGCCCTCGCACACCTGTTAGACAGGAAGGACCAGCGGTTACTGGTCGGCTCCCCACCCTTCAGCTGTCCCACTTTGGGGGTAGGATGGAGGAGTGGGTAGCATATAAAAATATGTTTGAGTCCCTGGTCGTAGCACGACAGGATTTGTCGAAGGCCCAGAAGATGGCCTACCTCCTCTCCCACTCTTGAGGATGAAGCGCGGTCGCTCATCCAGCACCTCCGGGTGGAGGACGACCAGTACGATACGGCTTGGGAGTTATTGAACTCCCGCTACCAAAACTTACGTTTGTTAGCGGATGCGCACGCCGCACAGTTGATGGCCCTGCCCAAGGTGGCCAACAGGGCACAGTTGCGCCTGCAGTTGCTCACGCCCGTTACAGTGGCCTGTAACGCGCTCCGCACACTGGGGCTGCCGGTGGACCAATGGTCCTTTTTGCTGGTGCACATTGTATTGGGCAAATTACCCAATGACATCCGCTCGCGATTTGAGCGCGAGAATGCGGAACGGGATAGCACCACCCTACCAACATTCACTGACTTGGTGAAGTTTTTGGAGTTTGAGGCACGGGCCGCTGAGAATACCATGACGGACTCAGCGCCATCCAGAGCGCCTGAACGTAGGCCCTTGGAACCCTCATGGCGAGGGAAGCCCCAACAGGGACGGCAACCGCCACCGCGTGGAGCTGGTGTGCGGGTTGCGCACACGGCAGCAGTCGCGAGGGACGCGGACTGCCTGCAATGTGGCCGGATGGGCCACAGCCTGCTACAATGCAGGGACTGGCAGAGACTGCCAGTACAAGATAGGCGCCGCATGGCAAAGCGGCATGAACTTTGCTTTTATTGTTTGGGCGGTCACTATGCACGTGACTGTCCCAGTGCCATACCATGCAGTGCATGCCGTGGGCTGCACCACGTTATGCTCTGCATGAACCGGAACGGGGATGGCCCCCGGTTGTTGAGGCAGGGGTCCCCTATGGGCGGGGGCGCTCCTGCGCGAAGCCCTCCACCATCGGACGGAGGACGCGGCTTCGCTCGTCGCACCCCCCCTCGGGAGGGGGGTCGCGTACCGGCGCGGGTCTTGGCGGACCGGGACCACGCGCCCCAAGGTCATGGCCAGTATGTAGCTGGCCAGGCCCCGGATAGGGCCCCCATGGGCGGGGGCCCTAGATCGGACGGGAGAGTGGGGACACCCCCCTCCACGCGGGTTACCAATACCCAACACATGCAGCCGCAGCGGTTTTCTCCGCCGCTGCACGAGTACCCACGGCTGGAGTACCACCCGCCGTACCATAGGTATGGCCGGGCCGCGGGTTATGCCCCCCCTCAGATGGGGATGTGCACTCGCCCGCCATATTATCCGGGTCAGTGGCGCGCCCCTGGTTTGGAGAGAGTGGGGAGCCCGTAACTAGCTTGCTCCCTTGCTGGGACAGAGCCGCGGACGGTTCTGCTCCCTACCGCGGTGGTCCGCGTATGGGGTCGTAGGGGGGAAGCCATTAATTTGAGAGCTCTGTTGGACTCAGGGGCTCAAAGCAGTTTGGTTACCACTCGAGTGGCACGCCAGTTAGGTTTAGTCGTGGAAGACTCGTAGGTTTAGTCGTGGAAGACTCGCCTGTGCCACTTCTTGGAGTTGGTGGCATACAAGTGAAGTGTCTGACGGGCCAGACACTTGTCACCTTTTCTTCGCTGAAGTCCTCCACAATGAGGATCACGACTTCGGCTATGGTAATGGATACCATTGCGGGTTGGCACCCCTCGACAGACATACCGCCGGGTGTGTTGTCTTTGGTTTCGGGTCTGGATTTGGCCGACCCCTTTGTCTTTCATCCCGGCCCAGTGGACTTGCTCCTGGGTTCGGACGTATTGGGTTGGATTTTGTTGGGTACACAGAAGGCTCTGGGTTCGTCTTCACTGATGGCAGTGTCTACGATTTTTGGTTTTGCCCTGATGGGCCCTGTGTTTGATAATGGCACCGCGGAGGAGCCACCGGTTGTCGCATCTGCGTCCTTGGCCAAGACCATGCAAAGGTTTTGGGAGGTGGAGGAGCCACCTATGAGTTCCAGGATGGATCCGGAACACGCTGAGTGCGAAGCCCTTTTTCGATCGACCACGGAGAGGTTGCCCTCCGGTCGGTTTGTAACTAGGTTACCCTTTGTTGCCTCTCGTCCTAGCCTAGGGCAAAGTAGGGCGCTTGCGGAGAAACGACTGCTGTCCATGGAGCGACGTATGCAGCGTGACCACGTACTTCGCGATAAATATATTGAATTTATGCGCGAGTACGAGGATTTGGGTCACATGTCTCCGGCTCGAGTTGATTGGAGCTCAACTGAGCATTATTTTTTGCCCCACCACGCGGTGGTGAAGGCCTCAACGGGCAAGTTGCGGACTGTCTTTGATGGGTCCGCACCCACTTCGAACGGAGTTTCGTTGAATCTGTGTTTGCATTCGGGTCCCAAATTGCATAGGGACATAATTGACATCATCTTGAACTTTAGAAGACATCAAGTGGTTTTTGGCGCGGACATCCGGATGATGTTCCGCCAGACAGTCATACATCCTGAGGACAGGCGATTCCAGTTGATACTCTGGCGTGAGCGCCCTGAGGATCCTGTGACGGTGTATGAACTCAACACAAACACGTATGGTTTGAAATCTAGTCCCTATATCGCCATCAGATCATTGCTTGAATTGGCAGAGCGGGAACGGATCCGCTTTCCCCGTGGGGCTTCCGTGCTGTCACGTGACTTGTATGTTGATGACGTGTGCACCGGAGCCCAAAGTATTGAGGAGGCCCTCCTACTGCGGGATGAATTGATTGAAATATTGAAGACAGGTGGCTACGAGCTACGTAAGTGGTTGTCTAATGAGCCTAAAGTTCTAGAAGGGATCCCGGAGGATCACCAACAGAACCCTCACCTGTTTGAGGACGTGGATGATCCCAACAGGATAGCGGTGCTGGGCATGCAGTACCAGCCGCTAACCGATATTTTTACCTTCCAAGTGGACTTGGAAATACCAAAGGTCTGGACTAAGAGAACGGTGTTGTCAGTAATAGCTCGTATGTTTGATCCAAGCGGTTGGATCAGTCCAGTAATATTCTCTGCGAAGTGTCTTCTTCAGAGACTTTGGACTTTGGGCGTCTCGTGGGACGAGCCGCTGTTTGGCTCTCCATTGGATGATTGGCTCGAGTTGTTTTCATCGATTAAGGAAGTCAATCGGATTGCCTTGCCTCGTCGAATATTGCCACCCGGGAAATATCGAGCCAGCCTGCATGGCTTTTGTGACGCGTCGGAGCGAGGCTACGCCGCGTCAGTCTATATGCGGACAGTTGACGCCGATGGCCGGGTCAATGTCTCGCTTTTGTTAGGGAAGAGCAAGGTCGCCCCCATCAGGACTAGGCTGACTATTCCCAAGCTTGAGTTGAGTGGAGCTCACCTTCTCTCTAAATTGTTGCATCACGTTGCATGTGAGCTGGCGGCCACGGTCGAGATACGGGACATCTTCGCCTGGTCGGATAGCCAGGTCGCGCTTGCATGGTTGCGCGCGGCCCCACATACCTTGGAGGTTTTTGTGGGAAATCGGGTTTCCCAAATCCAGAATATCGGAATTGATATAACATGGAGACATGTGCCGGGAGAGCTTAACCCAGCGGACTGTGCCTCCCGAGGTTGTACGGCACCAGAATTGGTGTCACACCCGCTCTGGTGGGGTCCAGAGTGGCTGATGGGATCAGAAACTTCTTGGCCTGTCTGTCAGACAGATGTTACTTCTTTGAGTTTGACTGGGCTCCGTGTACATGCTGTAGTCGCTGAGACGACGTCGGAGCCGGATTGGCTACTTGCTCGGTATAGCAGTTTGGATAAGCTTCTGGGTGTTACCAGTTGGATTAAGCGTTTCATACATAATTGTAGAAACCCACAGGCAAGGCGGTTGGAGCCGATTGCAGGTGCAGAAGAGCGCCGGAGCGCATTGTTGCATTGGGTCCGTGTCGTGCAGACCGGACGGTTTGAGTCGGAGCTTCGTATTTTGCGCGACGGACGCGCTAAGTTGAAGGGCGCGGTCGCTCGTTTGAACCCGTACATCGACTCGGATGGGCTTCTTCGGGTTGGAGGCAGGCTCCGGAAGGCGGATCTTCCATATGAGACTCGCCACCCTCTGTTGTTGCCCAAGGGCGGACCCTTGGTGCAGCTTTTGGTGTCTGATCGACACATTCGTAACGCCCATGCTGGGTGCAATGCTTTGTTGGCTATTTTGCAACGCGAGTTTTGGATTTTGTCTGCCCGAAGAGCAATCCGTAGTGTCCTGTTTCGATGTATTGCATGTTATAGGTTGAAGGCATCCACGATGCAACCACAGATGGGTGATTTGCCCGCTGATCGAATCCGACCTTCGAGGCCGTTTGACGGCGTTGGAACCGATTTTGCCGGTCCCTTTTCGATCAAGGCTTCTCCCTTTCGTAATGCCCGTATTGTGAAGGGCTATTTGTGTGTATTTGTTTGTTTGGCCACCAAGGCTGTCCATTTGGAGGTGGTATCGGCTCTGACTACGGAGGCCTTCGTCGCCGCGTTGGATCGCTTTGTTTCGCGTCGAGGTCTACCTTCCCTTATTAGGTCTGACAATGGCACAAACTATAAAGGAACTGTAAATTATCTTAAGGATGTTTCTGTGTTTATTGATAAAAATTGTACTAGTTTAAGTCAAATTGCTGCCCAAAGGGGAATAACCTGGAAGTTTAGTCCCCCAAGTTGCCCCCATTGGGGAGGGATTTTTGAAGCGGCTGTGAAATCCGCAAAGACCCACCTCCGCCGCATTATCGGAGAAACGGCTCTAACTTTTGAAGAGCTGGCCACAGTGTTTTGTAAAGTTGAGGCGGTCCTCAACTCTCGTCCTCTCTGTCCGCTATCTCCAGATCCAAATGACTTGGAAGCTCTCACCCCTGGTCATTTTTTGGTGGGAGGGCCGTTGAATGCCCTGCCCGAATACCCGTGGAAGGATGAACGCGTATATCGGTTGTCGCGTTTTCAAATGTTGCAGCAAATGAGCCAGGACTTTTGGCGTCGCTGGTCGCTTGAATATTTGCATTTGCTGCAGCAAAGAGTGAAGTGGACAGACAGGACTGAGCCTCCCAGGGAGGGTGATTTAGTATTGTTAAAAGAGGCAAATTTGCCCTCATTGCTTTGGCGACGAGCTCGCATATTACGTTTGATTCTTGGCGGAGATGGCACTCCGCGTGTGGCTGAGGTGTTGGTCGACGGTTCGATTTTAAGGAGAGGTGTGACCTCTCTCGCCCGCCTTCCCGTAGAGTAAGCTAGCGGTCTGCTTCTCAGACCGGGACGGGGGGATGTTTGTAATATATTGGGTAAAACTAAACGCAGGCGTTTCGCATTGCTGCCGCCAGAGGGCGTTCGGGGTTTTCACACTGCTAGCGTGGATGGCGTCGCGTGTGGTGTCCGCCATTGCTTTGTCCAGGGCGATATCGGTTTGATTTTAATACGCGGAGCGGTCTCGCGTCTTTTGCTTGTTGTTTAGTTTGAGTGATAATTGTGAATTTCCTGTTTGTTAAATCACTATTGAATTTGTGTTTGTGAAAAACTCTGTTATTGTGACTTTTTCTGGTGAGAGGTGAAACGTGGCTGGCTGTTCACATCTGGCTGTTCCCGAGTGAAACTACGGGAAGAAATCTATTTAGTTGTTATGGGGAATTGAGATCTCAAGGGTTAGGTAGGGTAATTAGGAATTCCCCCTTCCCGAAGACACTCAAGTTTGGATCCGAAGAGAAAGAAGATTTAGTTTGGTAAGTGTTCAATTCTAGTTAATTTATAGGTTAGGTTATCATATAGGGCCCTGTAGCTCCCTTCATAAGCTACGGTGGTAGCAGACTGCGTATAGCTTAAGTTAGATTCTAGTCGGACAAGCGTGGTGTCGCGTGGAGATTTTTTCCCGGTACTTAATTTTACCGGTAGATTTTTTCCCGGTAAAGTTCCGGTACAGAATTCTTCCCGCCGCTTCGTTTGTCCGGATTCTCGCTGCCACATTTTCTGGCAGCAGAGCGTAGTTGCTCTGCACAGATAGTACTGTATAGAATTATGTTTGTATATTAGTATTATTTTCACTTTTAATTAATTTCGTTAAAAGAAAACCTATTTAGTGTGTAAATATATGCATTCAATATAGAACTCTCTACCATTGAACCTAATAATAAAAGTTATCATTTTTATTCTATACATAAGGGGATCTAAAACAGCTACATTGATGAATCGGGATATAACCCATTTCTCATTTCCTAAATATTTGATAATGAACCCTACACTACCATTTATAAGGTTGATTTTCAAAGATTTAGGAAATGTGAAATGTATGGTGGCTGTTTTAGACCTCAAGTATGAACGTTAATGAAATATAGGACGCTGACTAACTGACATATCAGCGCAAAGTAAAAACCGCTAAAAGTACAAACTGCAGACAGGTTCTTCCTTTTATATTAGCCGGGAATTTATTCCCGTGAGAATTCCGGGAAATCCTCTCTTAGTGCTCCCCTACACTCCCTAAGGAACCTACATACCAAATTTCAGCTTTCTACGCCCAGTAGTTTTGGCTGTGCGTTGTCTGCCAGTCACTCAGTAACGGAAGAATGTTAATATGCGTATATTGTATGATTGATAGTGTAAGTAACCACTAAGAAAGGAATTTTGGAAATTCCACCCTCAGAAGTGAAATGAACTTCACGCGAGCGAAGCTAAGGATAAAAGGTAGCGGCCGCGAATTTATTTTTATTTTATAATATCTATTCAATCTTTGTTGTAATAATTTAAATTAAATTTGACTTTTTCGTTTGCAATCAATTTTTAAATTATTTTCTGTGATAACAATGCATTTTTTATATTTTGATGGCATGATTTGTAAAAATAAGAGAAGATTATATTGTATTTTTTTGTTATCTGATTTAAAATTGATCTAAATCTGGTATTATCTGAAATGTCTTTTTTATTATGATCTTTATACACGCGATTTATGTAAATATTGTTAATTAATAAGTAGCAATCAATTAATGAAAATGTAAAAATAAATATCTGTATATCTGGGACTATCTTTCATTTGATATAATAAATAACCGTACTTATTTAAAAAATATATTTATGCTGACATTATTTATAAAGTTAGGTAATGTCTAATATAATCCAATATGTCACATAGGACAAAAACAGAAGCATATAGAAGTCAGGATTGTACTTTTAAAATATTTTTTGAACTGTGTTCGCTATGTTGGTCATTTTCTGGTTAGCCGTACTTAAGAATGTGGCGCTGTCATATACTAAAATAATTTATCAAATCTGGTTCCGGAGACAAGCGCGTCCAAACAAACATACAATCATACTCTTGAACTTTATTAGTATAGTATAGATGTAAATGATAGGACTATGTGTATGGTAGGATACTTTTCTTTTTTTATGTGGCCTTATAAGTTCTCTCTCTCTCAGCCGAAAGACGTCCACTGCTGGACAAAGGCCTCCCCCAAACATTTCCACGTTGACCGGTCCTGCGCTGCCCGCATCCATGCGCAACCCGCGACCTTCACCAGGTCGTCGGTCCACCGAGTTCGAGGCCTGCCAACACTACGTTTTCCGGTTCGTGGTCGGCACTCGAGAACTTTTCTGTCCCAACGGCAATCTGTTCTACAAGCTATATGCCCCGCCCACTGCCACCTTAATTTGGCGATTCTGCGGGCTATGTCGTTTGCTTTAGTTCTCCTACGGATCTCCTCATTTCTGATTCGATCACGCAGGGAAACTCCGAGCATAGCGCGCTCCATCGCCCTTTGGGCGACCTTGAGCCTTTTATGAGGCCCATAGTAAGCGACCACGTCTCTGTTCCGTATGTCATTACTGCCTTATAAGGCCTTATAAGTTAGTGCCTTATTTTTTGTCTTATGTCTATTACAGGGTTTGTAACATTATCATATAAAGTACCGGTACACTTCGGGAGTTTATATGGAGAATTTTTTATTCATAGCCACTATTTCACATCAGTAGGCATTCGGATATTTGGGTCATTAAAAATACCTAAACGTCATTGGTTTTTATTGTTATTTCAATTAAACTAACAATAACGACCAGTTATCTTAATTGTTGATTGCTTGCAACTGTTATATTTTTCAGTGCATTTTTCTGTTTTGAAAATGGATAGACTGACGTTTATTCTGATATTTTTTACCGCATATACCTACGCCAAAGATGCGGTTAAGAAAAAGGATGTGGATGTAGCAGATGTGATAAGAGATAAGATGATGGGCATAGAAGCTGTGCATGACATGAAGATTGATAGGAATACGGTTATTTCTCACAACAAGCTCGAGCAGAGAAATCAGGCGAAGAAAGGTAAAACTATATCACTAGTGTGGATTTAGGAGAGGTCCAAGCAAAGGCTTAAGGTTGCACGAGCCGCGAGCTCGAACTCAGTGGCAGGCGCGGCCAAAAAGCAAGCTGTTTCACCTAGCATTGTGTCCGACAGAGATAGAATCAGTGATGAGCAGTCAGACGCTATCTGTACGCATACACCGAGCGCACGCACACAAACACCTGTCCGAAGCGAATGAAACGACGTTAGACGATTCACAATCACAACACCGACCCGAGCCGCGTCGGGCGCGCCGCTATGCCTGCCGGTCGGCCAAAAGCCAGACAGTACCTACAATTTCGTACAATATAACGATATAACTAAAGGCGTGGCGGCGCGGGCGTTTATATACCTATAGATTGCTTATTATAGTCAGGATATAGACATACCTACCTATAGGATAGAAGATTCACATAAAATGAGTAATGTTGGTAGGCCTACACAATACATAATACAATGTTGTTTTTATCAGGTGCCCAGACATAAGAAACAAATAAATAAATAAATCATAATCATAACATAACATAAAACAAAGTCCCCCGCGGCGTCTGTCTGTCTGTCTGTTCGCGATAAACTCAAAAACTACTGAACGGATTTTGATGCGGTTTTCACTAATAGATAGGGTGATTCATGAGAAAGGTTTTAGTGTATAATTTGTTTAGGTTTTGTGTATATTAGTTGAAATATGACGATAATTGTTAAGGAAGTCGGAAAAAAAATTGCCGCCCGGCAGCTTTCATCGAAAACGCTGTCCAATTCCTAAGAGATGTATCAAAATCATGTATGGAGGAATTGTGTATCTATAATAGGTCTACAAAAAAGTCCGCGATAGCATATATCTAGCTTTTATATTTCCAGCCACAATAACTACTTTTATGTTTTAAAAATAATTAAAATCGTTACGTGTTTTTTAACTGGTGATATTAACCAGAACTTATTAATCCTTATCAAATTAAACAAGTCTATCGTCACAAGTACTTAATATATTTAATATTTGCTTTTCACTGCATGTAATTTGGATCAATAGTTTCCGAAATACTACGAGTTATCTAAATACCAGCAACGCGCCGCGAAACCACCTAGCGAAGACTCAAGGCGCAGTATAGGTAGCTATCTCTGAGCGGGCGCGTTTTCGTATGTTTTTACACGACTGACCAAAAAAGGAGTGTTATGTTTTCAGGGTTCATGTATGTATGTATGTAAGTATGTATGTATGTAAGTTTCTTTATTCCACCATAAGTCCTCAACGGCTTAACAGATTTTGATGTGAGAGGTATTGTTAGATTCCTTGCATTCCCCGAGTGACATAGGCTATGTGAGTTGTCAGTCGTGTTTTTTATTTTTTAATAATTTGCTTGTTATTATCAATATTTATTTTAGTAGGAGGTAGGTATCATTAAAAAAACCGGCCAAGTGCGAGTCAAACACCGAGGGTTCCGTACACGAAAAGCATCTCACATTATAGCTCTCACTGAAAGACCTAGAAATTTCAAAAACAAACTTAACTTTGCAGTTTGATTCCTAGGAATCGTACTGCATCGAGCGCAAAAATAAGTTTGTAACATTTTTTTTAAACTTCCAACAACATATTTACAGTTTATGTACTGTTAGATCTTGCTTTTTGCCAAATTTCATAATTTTAGGTCAACGGGAAGTACCCCGTAGGGTTTGATTGCTGCCTGAAATCGCAAAATATACGAAATTTCGCTACATTTACGGTAGGTACCTAATATCTCTTGATCGCGTTGACGTATAATTTTGATTATTTTTTTGCTAAAAGAGACCATGTATCCGAGTATTAGATATTAATTTCTAATTGATACCTTTAAGCGTCCTAAGAAAAAAAGTTTGACAGACAGACGGACAACAAAGTGATATTATAAGGGTTTTGACTTGTGAGGTACGGAACCCTAAAAACCGGTCAAGTGCGATTCAAATTCGCGCACCGAGGGTTCCGTAGACGCTAATCAAGTTTTAAAAACAAACTTAACTCTGCAGTTTGCTCCCTAGGATTCATATTGCATCGAGCGCAAAAATAAGTTTGTAACACTTTTTTTTCAAAATTTCCAACAACATATTTCCAACTTTCAGATTTATTCCTGTACAAGTACTGTACTGTACTAAGTACCTTGCTTTCTGACAAATTTCATAATTTTAGGTCAACGGGAAGTACCCCATATATTTTGATTGCTGTCTGAAATCGCAAAATATGAAGTACCCCATATGTTTTGAGTGCTGTCTGAAATCGCAAAATACTCCTGATTTTTTTGCTCAAAGTGACCGAGTATTCGATATTACACCTCTAAAAAAATAAAACAATTTTTTTCGATATCTTTCAAATAACTGAATTGAATTCAGATATTTAGTTTTTGTTTTTATTTTATTTACTTGAAGAACATTTTAATTTGACACAATTTTAGTACGGAACTCTCAAAAGTAGAATAATATGGTTCAATCAATAATTTGTAACTAAATTTATATTATCTCTATAAAATTCAATAACAATTCATGATTTTTAAATGCCGGTGTTAAAAATGTATTAAAGGTGGTGTTATCCACTCATGTTACGTGCTCCTCGAAGTTTAGGTAAATATGTACTGGAATATCCGATCTCTGCTTATAAGGGTTCCGTTTTTGCCTTTTGAGGTACGGAACCCTAAAAATAAATATATTGTCCACCCGAGCGAAGCCGGGGCGGGCCGCTAGTATAATATAAATATATACGGACAAATCACACAGATTGAGTTAGCCCCAAAGTAAGTTCGAGACTTGTGTTATAGGATACTAACTCAACGATACTATATTTTATAACAAATACATATATAGATAAACATCCAAGACCCGGGTCAATCTGAAAAAGATCATTTTCCATCTTGACCCGACCGGGATCGAACCCGGGACCTCCGGTGTAGCAGTCCGGCGTGATGACCGTTGGGCCACGGAGGTCGTCGGTAGAACACTTACTCAATGTTTATTTGAAGTTTTTCACGCCTGTTCTTCAGTCAACCAATACAAAATCCACTCAAATCAACAATTTCAATTACGTAGGTAGTCCAATTCAACGCCAATTCAGACATAGTAGGTAGGTAGTACCGAGCGAATAACGAAAGTGACGTAAGTATTGTGCAGGTGTGCGTGAGCTTCTTCCTCCGCACCGCACCGCCCCGTCCGCCCGGGGAACATTATTGAGTGAAATGCACTAAATCGTCTGTGGAAATGCACGACAATTCATATCAAATCGTGCGCGTGAAAAATTGCGAAACGTCCTTTGGAAAATCGGGTTTTCTGAAAAAACTACTGCTCAAATCAATCACAAATAAAGTTTATTGGAATCTTCGATAACTGAACTTTGTCGGTGCGGTTTTTGTTTTCGATATTTTACACTTCTTTTATTACTTATTTACGCCCAAAGTTGTATTAAAATTAGCACGAAAAACTAAAGTTTGATGGCTCACAACTTTTGAGTGGCTTTTTATTTTACTATTCTGGATCCGTACAGACAAAATTAATAATGACACAAAACGATATCATGTTTAACTTTGGATGTACAATGTCAAACAATGGAGTAAAACCCCCCCGAAATTTGTATGGGAAAATTATCGACTAGTGGAACCTTAAGGACTCGAGCCGGATTTAGGAGGGGATGGGTCCTCCCCTAAATGTCTGAATATATCGCGGTTGCTAGACCCCTTTCGGAAATTCCTGAGGGTGATATAGGTAGGCGAATCCAAGGGCAAAAAGTAGTTAATACATAATGGCATTAGGTCAAAACAGTTAAGTACCTACAAATTAAATTAATTCTCAACCTTAAGTCATTCCCTGTGTTTGTTCTTCTAAACCACGCTACGGATATCGATGCGGTTTTCACTGTTGGATAGGAAAATTCTTATGGTAGGTGTAAAAGTATCGACACCCGGGGCGGGAATCGTATAGGTACTAATAACATCACACGAGTGTTTTAATGCCTAATTATGTACAATTGCATACACTACTTTATCTTCACTCATAAATTAAAATTTTAAACTTAGTTGGTAGCTAGGTAACGAAGAAAAATTTTATAGCGGGAAATTAAGTTTTAACTACGAATGCGTGCGCCACTTTTTTTACAAGTTCAAACTGCGCATGCGTGCGCCTCTTTTACATTCAGCCTAAAACCATAGCCTAATTTAATAAATTAAAAAGTAAAAGTGTACTATAAAAATTAAAAAGTTATCTAATGATACTGCTGGCAGTACTATAATGACTTATTTTTTAATTTATGTATGTGCGTTTATAAAGTACGTCTTTATAAAACTATCTTCAAATTCGTATATTTCGACTGAGTGTAGATAAAGTTGTATTTTAAAACAAAGTAGAATGTATTATTTTATACTTATACTAATACTTACCTACCTACAACTACTTGTACTTTATGTATTCTGTGCTACAACTTTACTATGATACGGGGCCTCGCTCCCTCGAGAATTTCGACTGAATTTCACGCTCATCAAAATACCTGTCTAGGTTCAGTACCTAGTTTCGAAGTTTATCAGTTTTTATTATTCCATTTTTGGAGTTCTACACTTAACGGATGATTTCTAAAAGATAAAACAAGCTAATTAGGTACCTATTTAAAAATTAAAAAAACACGACTGACAACTTACATACATAGCCTATGTCACTCGGAGGAATGAAACCATGCAACGAATCTAACAATCACATCAAAATCTGTTAAGCCGTTCAGGACTTATGGTGGAAAGAAGAAACTTACATACATACTTACATACATGAACCCTGAAAACATAACACTCCTTTTTGTGTCAAAAACGTCCTCATCTTCCGCGTAGGGAGGAATGAAGTGGTGTAGGGACGTGGGGAATGTGTAAGTACCTACAATTAAATTATTAGCCTTATGCAATAAACATTTCAGCCGAGCAGAACAGAGATCCCGACTGGTCGTACAACGCGATCCCATCAGTTCTCAGCAGCTACGTGACAGATTTCAAGAGGAACATGACCGAATGCTTGAAGGAAGTCCAGAAAAACGACAAACGCACAGTCAAACCACTGTCCCCTATTAAGGAATCTCCTGTGCACGGGGAATGTCTCATAGCATGCGTCTTAAAACGCAATGGCGTTATTGAAAAAGGGAAAATTCATAAAGGTTAGTAAGTTTTTAGGGTCGTAACGTGCTGTAAACTTTGCTAAGTATTGGACAGTGTAGACGAGACACAAAAAAAGTTTATTTGTTTGTTATAAACCCAAACTAAATGTTAAAAGTAGGTTGTTAAAAGTTATATTTGTTGTACATACATCAACGTGTTAAAGAGTCAAAGATTTAAATCGTTTGTCAGATCTAAAACGATTTAACGAATCTTAGGTTAAAGTGTCTTATTATAATCAAAGGTTAAAGTAGAAAAAAAGGTATAGGTATTTGATTAAAAGGCAAGATCAGTGGCGACCTCATCTTTCTGTTTGTACGATCGTTGACGAACATACAATCATGGAAGTAATAAGTACTTATTACTTCCATGCATACAATCATGGAAGTAATAAGTACTTTGTACAACGTACTCATTACTTCCATGCAAACAATATACAGTGCGTGAGGTTTCCTCAATAAAATGTTCCTCACTGAGACTGTGAGACAACATTTTTTTATTTTTGCAATACTCGAGAGGTGATTGGTTCTTTTGCTCGATCTCTGGTGAATCATGGGATTGGTTGATAAGCAACAAGTGTTGCCAGCTAAGTGAACACAACGCCCCCATTTATACGTTAACTAGTTCTTTGCGTTTATACCTATAGTTAAGCTGTTTTTATTTTCCAGATAATTTGTTAATTTTGGTAAAGAAGTTTTTCGAAAAGGACCACACTATGATAAAGAAGCTTGAGAAGAATCTGGATCGCTGTATTGAGATTAGCGTGCAGGTGCGGGACGAGTGTGCGATGGCTTCAAAACTTAATGACTGTACGAATGATCTTATGATTCACAACAAGCGGAAATTAACAGTTAACTACTGATTTTTAGTCAGTATTAATTTACAAGGGAAAAGAATACAGTTTTGATTCACAAAATTTGTGGGTAAAGAAAATAAATTATTCTAAATTAAATACATGCCTACCTTATTCTTGTTTGATTGCTTGTTTATTGTATCTTTATTGTACTAAGAATACATAGTTAAAAGTAACTAAGTAAAAAGGTAAATATACAATGGCGGCCATGGCGGACTTATCCAATGAAGGATATCCATTAGTTTTATTTATTTATATGGAATAAATGATAAAAAATCTTTTATTTTGCCCACGTGCATGTGTGAGTTTGTCGTAGCTTTAGCCAACTGCAACTGGTTAAATTAGCCATTTAATGAATGGCGGCATGGCATTCAACAACAGGCCTGAATGATATTCTGCCATAGCCTTCTTCTATCGTGCTTCTTACACTAAAATATAATAAATAATCTAATCTAATGAAATTTTTTACTTTCTATATTATTATTTTTTTTAATTTTATTTAATTAACTCTTAATAAAATATTTTTCCTATTTATTTAATTTTTTACATAACTGACCAAAAAAAGAGTGTTATGTTTTTAGGGTTCATGTATGTAAGTATGTATGTAAGTTTCTTTATTACACCATAAGTCCTGAACGGCTACATAGATTTTGATGTGCCTGAACGGCTGTATAGATTTTGATGTGAGAGGTATTTTTAGATTCCTTGCATTCCTCCGAGTGACATACATAGGCTATGCGAGTTGTTAGTCGTGTTTTTTATTTTTTAATATTAACTTGTTAGTAACATACAATACATTAATTTCCATTTCTTCTAATTCATGATTTGGGTGTTGAATTGGATTAGAAATTAATTTTTTACCTTTTATTCCTTTAATTTCAAATTCTAATAAAATAATGGGGGTAATTTTTTGTCATCTTATTAAAATAAAGTTATTAAATCAAGACTATCCTTCTATAATATTAGGAAATCAAAAATGAAAGGATCCTATTTTTATTAAAAGAGTTGAATTAATTATGATAGGAATAAAATTATTAATATACTACATATGTAGATAACAAAAGAAGATTCAACAGGTTTCTGTAGAAATTTTTCAATGTATCGTTTTTCACTCATTCACAAAACGCTAATAGGTAAGTATAAGTACATTGTAAAATAACAAAAAATTTCGTAGTTGGATCTTGGAATCTTAGATTAATGAAATTGCTAGGGTATACTTCAAAACTCAATGAGTTGTATGGATCCTGAACCGTCGTTGTCCCGTTACCCGGTTTGAGAAAATAATAAATGTTATGAAATTTTATGTAATGATAAGTAAAAATGAAAGTTTGTGTTTGTAGTTGGCAACTTTACCCTACCCTGACAATGACAGTTCAACGCAACGACTCTGTATTGAATTGACCCTAGACTATGAATCATTGTTCGAAACTCAATGGTATTGACGATCTCTCTCTTCTAGCGTTGCAGGGACTAGTCAAACTATCGATAGTTGACCATGAAAAAAGTCAATAAGTATAGTATCGATAGCCAATAGTTTGCAATACTATTGATGATAACCACAGACATATAATAATAGTAAGCAGACTGAACATGTCATTTGAAATTACATGGCAAAAACACACACTAAGATCATTATTCACACAACGACAGAATACAGGGTCGGATCTAAGACATTTTGGGCGAGTAGGTATTGTAAAATGTATGGAACAGCTGATTATTTTTTTTAAGATTTTAGAGTCGGTCCCTTACAAAAAGTTGCTCATATTCATGAGTACTTTTACCCCTAGAGAGGATGCAGGTGTTCACCTAAACACTCTGTATTCAGTACACTGTGAAGCAAAATGAATCTTGTGCTGTGCCGTGCGCGGTATGCGGACGGATCTGCATCAGCTTTTTACAATGGGAAATTTTATTCCCTTTTGGAAAAAAATACTAGTCATTAAATAAATAAAATTTATTTCAAATTATTTAAAATCACGTACAATGAAACATTGCAATGATGTTGATGTTTGCTGGCGTCCATTCAATGTCCTGGTACTCATAGTACGGAAGAGATATACTCCCCATAGCTGTTCTCTTTCTTGAGGTATTATTTTCCTTGCCTTGAAATAAAATTCACTGTCAGTATTTTTATAAAATGTGCAAAACCTTTGATTTGTTTATATTTTAAAACAAGTTTCACTGAAAAGACATCAAAGTGGCGGCCAATAGACGGATCCGCTTTGCCATTTTTAATGAGGAATTAATTTTTTTTAGAAAGGATTTTTAATACCCTTCAAAGTTCAGCCAACATTATTACATATGAACCTTTTAATCTTCAAGAAAGAATTCCTGAGATTTTTATAGAATAGGTACTAAATTCGTATATTTGCCTTGATTCGGCCCAGCCATAGTAAACAAAACTGGATCTGTCAAATGATCTATGCTATTTACGAAATTATTAAATTATTTGTAGTATTTCTTATGAAATGGTAAAATTAATACACTACTTTATAAAATAAATAATGATATTGGTGATAAATAGCATTCAAAAGTCTAATAATGGTTATTGTTTCAAAAATAACACGAAATTGTATATTATCATTGGGCATGAATTGCTTACCGATGGAACGATATTCCAGGAATATTTTTATAAAAAACACTTCCACACATTGTACACGTTGCATTTTATCATTTCTATTGGGTTTAAAAGCACAAAACAGTAAAAAATAATTTTAAATATATATGACAACTATGACAACACAACAAACATGACAGTTAAGAACATTTCGCATGAAAAAACCGGCTCGGATTTTAAATCTTTCAGTGTAGTGGTTCGTTTTGCAATACATTGCAATGCTATGGAAGGAAAGGGACAGAGTTATGTGACAGTCCTTATCATGAACAGGATGCAAATATTGTCAAATATCATCAGTGTGTGTGTGAAAGTTCCTTCTGCTTATATTTAAAAAAAATATTTACTTCTGTGATGATAACCAAAACTATCGATACTATCGACAGTATTGCTTTTCGATGGTATCGATAATATTGATGTTTTCTATTCAATACTATCGTTACTATTGAATTACAATACTATTGAATTTTTACAAGCTATCGATAGTGCAATAGTATCGATTGTTTGTTGAAATATCAGTGTCAATAATACTACCGATAGTATCGATACTATTGATAAGAAAACATCAATACTATCGATCTATCAAAACTACTATTGACACGTGTCAAGACATCGATAAGCCTATCGATAGTGTGATGATATTTTTCAAGATCACAATAATATTGACAATACTATCGATAGTCAACACTATTGCTCAACACTAAAACTAAACACTACAGACCTACTCTCTTCTCTTGACTCTTCCTTCATTTCATTCGTTCGATTCGATTTGTAAAAATCATTCTTTCTGTTTTTTTGGGTTAATTTATTCTAATCTAAAGCTTGTAATAATTTTTAATTGTGAAATCGATTCTTTGTGTGTTTTATCGGTGATGCTTTCATAAACATCTATTCAACGCGTTGTACTGCCAAATTATTGTGAATTGTCTTACCCTCATGCCATGGATGGACACATGGCTCACTCATTATCGCTCGAAGTGTTTGGTTTTGATTTCTACACGTACACAGGATTTGTCGGTACCTAATTTGTTATCAATAATTCCAAAAAGACATGCACTGAAATGCACTATTGATTGGACCCAGCAACCCATCTAATCTAAAGCGTCACTTGGAGCTAGCGTCTCGTTGGCCGGCCGGCATTTGCTTGGTTGCGATTTCAAAAAGTGAAATGTTGATCATTTGTGAGGTTTTCTTGATAAATTGTGGTTAGTAGCATATTGTAAAAAAAAAATGTTTGCACACAGTGATTAATTTGAGTAGGTATTACAATTGTTCAAAAATGGTGAGTGAAGATTTTTTGGTACAATTGTAATACCTAGCATATGTCGTGGCGTGAACCGCGACGCTGGTCTTCCGTGGATGCCAAAAAAATATAAAAAAAAGAGAAACAGTAAAATAAAAAATAAAAATGTAGGTATACAAAATAAATATAAATTCTGGTGTAACTTTTTGTCCAAACAAATGCATGCTGTTGTCGTTGATGTTCTTCTTGCTAGTAAATTGTGTTCTTATACATACCTATCTTCATTATTACAGAAAAAGATGTATTGTCTTCTTGTGTTTGCACAAATAATGAAACCCAATTTAAAACATGGGAAAATGAATATTTTTAATTAAGCGGGTAGAATATAAATGAAACATTCTCCCCCCTTAATTAAAAAGAATCAATAAAACACAGATTTTTAACGATATGTATATTTATTCATTGTATACATATAATACAGCCTTCATCAACTCCTCAAAGGGATCCAAATGGTATATTTTTAATTTTCTTCGCTGTTGGTACTCTATTAGCCAATTTGAAAAATTGCTTTTTAATTGGTCCTTGTAAAATATTCTTTTCAAATTTCTCCAGTGGCCCTCTATCCTTTGTGTGTGTCTCGTCTGATGCAAATTTATTAGTTGGATCGCTGTGGTTCACCTTTTTATGTACAAACTCAAGCAGAGACTACGGCTAACATGCTCTCCAAAAGTTGGTATGAATGGTGGAACCTGCCTCAACATGTTTTTTCATTAGAGGCACCAGTATATCTGCAGATCTTTCATTATCAGGACACATTCCTGTGTCTTCAAATGTATTCTGAGACAAAGAGAACCTTTCAATTTATTTATTGCTAAAAACTATGGCTACTTATGTACATCACAACTTCTAACCGTAAATCATCAGAGCCATCTTCAATCATCCCAACGAACCAATGCATGCTTCTATATGCTGTTCACAATTATTGTTTCTTTTTTCACATTTTGTTTCATCTATTCGAACTATTTTTTATGGATCTTTGAATGATTTTCTTGGTGTTCCAGTTCATATACAACAATTGCTTCAGCCATTATTGCAAAAATTACACTGGATTATAGGTATACTACGATGGAACTAGTGAGACAAGTCTGATTAAGTTTTGTTTCACTTGTTTCATTATCAAAGCCAATGGAACTACTGAGAAAAAAAATTTTCACTTGTTCCGTGGAACTATTTGCCGATGGAACTAGTGAGAATGATTCATATATTGTATTGTTTAGAAAATGGTTGAGAATCTGCACAACTTTGAAAATATTGTTGAGAAATATCTTGGGCTACTGTCATGTTGACAATCACAGCTAACTAAACTAATTTCTAAAAAGACAGTTTGTTTTAGTTAGTCCCAATTGTCAAAATGATGTTAGCCCAAATACTGATAGCATTTAAATCGCATACACAAGTATATTTCAGTACATACATATGGAACATTGCATAAGTAGGTACTGAAATATATTTAAAACTGATGATGTGTCCGTACATTGTGAGGTGGTGTGTTTCGAGTTCTTTCAGTCTTGTTTGGATTATTAACCCTTTACCGCATGACATTTTTAAATTATTTGAAAAAAATATATATAGTTCTATATTTTACTTATATTAATATAAAAATATTTAAAAAAATCTGAGATTTTGTTTAATACCAAAAATAAATAAAAGAATTTTCGTTCCGAATTTGTAACAATATGCATTCGGGCTTATTAATATACGTGGCCATATTTGGAACATCATGCAGTGTAGTCTTCTTATGCATAAGGATGTTTTTTTCTTAGTTAATTAAGATTTATTTTTGTATGAATTGATTGACTTTTTAAATAAAAAAGCATTAATGTATAACAATCACTTTATTCATTTATGGGACATATGAAATGTTTTATAACAGTTACGATCTTTATTTAAGCAAAGATAACATTTACACTTTATGCACATTATTTGGGATTTCTGCCCACAGCCAACCATCTTACACCTTTGCCGGTCAGTTTGCCATTCCGGCCAATGATTAAAACCATCTTCGGCTACCTCGACTGGAGGCAATTCAATACGACGTCGTTTTTTGCCTTTTCTAATATTTTCAATGTTAGCATTAAGAGGACGTCCCCTACGAGTTGGTGTAAAAACTCTGCTATCTTCTTTCATTAGAATATCGGCCACCGTAAGTTTAAAATCCAGCAAGGGTATGTACAAGTCTTCACCCTTTTGTTTAGTTCTACGTCTCCATAATAACCAACTATTGACACAGACTAGGTCAATAAAATGGAAAAATAACCTGTGATACCACTTTTTGCTTCGAACTTTAATTCTGTAAAAACCTAGCATGGAATCCAGTAAGTCCACGCCGCCCATATATTTGTTGTAAATCGTTATTGCCTTTGGGCAAGGAATATCAATTTTGGCTCTTTTTTTCTTTGCAAATCTTTTAACCATCGCCATGGGTTCTTTTCCTACGTATGACGAACACAGGCTAACAGGTTTATTGTCTACCCATGTTGTGACGGTTAACTTTACATCCTCATAAACGGTAGATTTTTCAGCACAATATCCTCTTTCTTCTTTCATTATAGTTTTTTTGTTTATATTTATGTTGGGTGCTCGATTCAGTTGAATTGTCCCTAAAGGAAGAAGTCCTTTTTTGTGTAAGTTGGCCATCAGAGGCAAACTAGTGTACCAATTGTCCACAAAAATTTTATAGTTGAGATTCTGAGGAACAGTTTTTAATAATCGTTGGACTATATTTCCCGGTATACCGAGGTCAGGGCAGTTGTCTGGCGGATCAGGATGTTTACCAGTATCAATTTCAAAATCGTAGCTGAAGCCACTGGCTCCGCTTAGCACATAATTGAGGTATCCCCATTTGTGTGGTTTTTTGGCATTATAACGCCTCATACCAGAAGTGCGTGCTTTGGTAGGAATCATTTGTTCATCAATTGCCAAATATTCTTCTTTCGGTACCTGCAACAATCTTTCACGCAATATATTTAGAAAAGGGCGTATCTTTTGTAATCTGTCAAAATTTGGATCGGCGGACTTTAACTCATCGTTTCTGTCAAAAAAATGTAAAAATCTTTTCACTTCTTCAAATTTGTTACATGTCATTGTCGAAGCCACCTTTTCAATGTACGTTCCCTCCTTCCAATAGTGACGAGTTGTTGGAAGTTGCACCACAGACATATAAATTATTATGCCTATAAATTTACGTATGTCTTCTTCCGTGACTTCATTGTAGTTGCTTTCGGTAATTTGATCAGCATACACGTTGCTTTCTCTAACAATTAAATGTATGGCTTCAGAAGGAAATAAAAATTTGAAGAAATCCATAGGTGATTCAAGTTTCATAATGTCATTTGGAAGTTCGTGACATCCTAAAAACGAAATATTTGACTCGTCATATTCCATATGTTCATCAGACCATACAACTTTAACCTTTTTCCTTTTATTTCCTGAGCATTGTTTTGACCAAGAAGGCTTGCTAGAGCCTGAGCCATCTTCTTCTTCCGTTTCATATGGAATATATTCTTCGTCATCTTCTAAATAAATTTCTTCAAATTCACCTGCCTTTTCACGATCATCATCTGATGCGATTTCGTCGTCACTGCTTTCTGGGATGAAAATTTCAGGACCTGGGTTTCTATAATTTTCATCGTCTGACGCCTTTTCATCTTCACTACTCTCTGGGATGGAAAATGCAGGGCCTGTAAATAATAAAAGACAAAATAAAAAAATAAGTTACCTTCCGACACAAGGCCCATAAAAATTATATCTCAGAATTATCTTGATTACTTTCAACTACAACAAACAAATCAAAACCGCAATTTTCCATGGCCTTTCGTTTAGAAGCACAGACGTGCTTCTAAACGAAAGGCCTAATTTGGATGATGTTTGTGTCTACAAACTTATACATTATGTCATATTTACGACACCCCTCTTTTTGTATAGGGATAAAAATATACTGAACAGAAAACTGAAAACATATACTGAACCGCAAAATGATGATTTCTAGAAAAAAATATTGCTAGTAATCAACTATCAATGCATAATGTTCCAAATATGACCAGCGAGGTTTAATTAATGCATTGCATGAAGTTCCAAATTTGGCCAGATATAAAATGCCTTACTGCATTTTGTTCCCGATTTGGAACAAACTTAAACTGATAAATTAAACACGATAATAATAGATATACTTACGTTTTTTACCATAAAAGCGTTGAGGATCCATTTTCCACCAACACTAACACCGTTTTGTTTTTTTTTAGACAGAAAGACAACGTTAATTCTTATTTTGAAAATTAGTAACGTGCAACTGGCACAAAATGGCAGCCTCAACTACTTTGACACGAGATGACAGCATTCTGAAATACAAGATGGATGATTTCGATGACATTTTGTATAAAACAGACTTTACTTTTGTTTATTAATTCGGAATGGAATAGCTAGATGGCGCGGGTAACATTTTACAACGATAAATTTAAGGCGTTCCAAATTTGTCACCGTATGCGGTAAAGGGTTAAGTCATTGTCAGTTTCCTCTCTATGTACTATTTGTGGTGTACAAAAATTTATCTATATCTATCATAAATAAAAACAAAATAAATAAATAAATATCATTTGAAAATTTTTGGAAAGGCTTGTTACTATTCATGTGTTCAGAAACAGTTGTTCACATTCCTATCTTGGTTGTGCTGTCTTATATGCTGATAAATGAAGTTTCATAATTTGTGGACTTCACTTCCTCCGAGGCCTTTTTTTGATTGCAGTTAGGTCTCCAAGTTCGGTCCTTTCTGTGTGAAGAGATTGGACTACTGTCATAATTTGTGGATATATATCTTCCTTTAAAGTACATCTTTGTACAGTTACAAGCATTTAATATGTAAACACATCCGTCCTTAAGACAGTATGTTAAGGTCTAAAATTGTGTACATATCAATGCTCGGGACTGTACACAGGTTATGATTTCATCACCTATGTACAATATACAGGCCTGAGGTTTTGTCATAATTTTTGATCAAATGCTAGTTTAAAAAAAAGAAAATAATATAATTAAAGTCTGTCACATAACAAAAAACAAAATCGGAACAAAAAAAATGCTAATTTCATATTGTTAACATACCTAAAACTAAATGAATTCTATAATATATGATTACAATACATGCACCTATGTGAAGTTTTTGCAAGTTCCTTTTTACTGCTACGCGTTATTCGGGCATATATCATCAGGTGTAAAATCTCTTTTAGCTGTAGCTTGAATATTTTTAATTTGCTATAGTATCATAGATTTTAAAGTTGGAGGGTTATAGAAACTAGAATTGTTTTGCATTAGGGGCAGAAGTGATTTAATATTAATTAAATCAACTGTTCCATGTGCTAATCCCGTCTTTGAATTGCCATCAACTGCTGCGTTAATTTGATTATCATGAAATGAGAGCGTTTGTGTTTCTTCATAAGTGGAAATGATGTGTGTTATAATTGGATTTATCTACTATCGTTATGGGACTGTCTGATGTTGTACATTTTTTAATTGTATTATCATTAACGTCAGACAGTGAACTATTTGTATTATATTCTAATGCTATTTGTTGTAAAGGTGACATATATTTGGTTGATTTGTTCATTATTATTTCAACATCTGGTTTTTGGTTTAATCTAACACAATTCTGCTTCGATAATGGAACTGAATTTTGTTCAGATTCTGAACTGTCAGAATCAGAGCTTGTACTAGTAGAGGAATTAGATGAACTATAAAAAAGGAATCCTTTTCATAACGTTCGCCATTAGCCAAGCTAATCATAGTATTTATAAATTAATTCTTAATCTATTGAAACATTGATACATTGCTCATGAGCATCTACCATCAGCTATTCCATGTGCCCAATAATGACGCAGATCTACATTCTCAATTAACCCTTGGATTGGCAAACATATTTTTTGCTGAATTTGGTAATTATATCGATTCACTCTTGTTCTAGGGTCAATAAAGGACTCTTAAAAAAATATTTATTATTATTTAATAGCAATTAATGTCCCAGTACTGGGCGAAGGCCTCTCTCTCCCTCTTGCAAGACTCCCGATCCAAGGCTATATCGCGCCACCCTTTATAAAACCTGTTCAATTCGTCGCACCAAAAAAATTGTACCAAAAATCTGTAAGCTTCAGTTTTCCGAAAAATTGATGTACCACACATGGAACATTGCCAATCTTTCTTGATTTCTTTTTTATTAATGGATGTTCCTTGGGTGGTACATTGCTAAGATAAGGGTAAGAATGTGTAAATAAAAGAATGTTTTTTTTATCAAATTTAATCTTATATTTTTTGTGGACATGATGCTATTACCAAACAAACAGCAGATATAAAAATCTCCTAAAAATACACAAAAAATATTATCAGTACAAAGGTGAAAATATTGTAAGTACATATTAAAAGCTTCGAATAAAAAGGTTATACTTAAATCTATTTTTTAGTATGAAATGATACAAAACAGTTTCTAGGATCTCTTCCGGAAACAAAACATAGCTTCATGTTGCATTTTATGCAAAAAACATTGGTTTTCTGTTGACAATGTCTACAACGACCTCGTTCGTTTCCTGTCCAACGTCGTCATATTTGATGGGACTCGAGCATGGGAATCGTTGGTTTGTTTACCTTACTTTCAAAGGAAACCACGCGACTAACTGAAATACCGAGTTTCTTTAGTTCTTCATAAACCTCTCGCCTGAAATGCTTCAGAGTCATGGTCTTTTTCTGCGTTTTCCAGAAGAGCAGCCAGGCATTGTTGAGGCATATATCGACCAACTGGGCAAATATACCCATCTATTGGATTTGAAGCGAATTTTGTAGAGAGAGATCACCATGTCTGCTAAATCCACCCCTCCCATGTATTTATTATACTCTTTCACGATCATTGGATACTCTACATCAATTTTGGCTTTGTCTTCTTTACAGCATCTTTTAATTTTCCCGACGGGATCGGCACCCACGTATGAACTGATCAAAGTGACTAGTTTGTTGTCATTTGTTGACAATTCATTTTTGTTGCAAATTACTTGAGCATGTGAGCCTCTCCTTGTCTTCTTGAAGGTCTTATCAATTGGCAGTACTTTTTCAGCACCTCTCATTCGGTTTGATCTAATTGTACCAAGTCCAAAAATTCCGTAATCTTTATTCTAAATGATAAAAAGCTCCGGAGATGTAAAATAGTTGTCACAAAAGATGGTTTCTTTTACATTGATTGACATAGCACAATTACAATCTTAGCACCAAATCCCAAACCCTCTTCGTCTTCTGTGAACTTGTGGAATGAATGTATCCCCTCCATACAAAAGGAAATCTCTGATCATGCCATCAAGAAGAGCTTGATAGTGAAAAGTAGTAGTTAGGAATTTCATGGTCGGAATCTGAGTCACCACTTCCCTCTGAACATGCATGGATATTTGGCACAAGTGAAAAAATCTTCGCAGCACGTGATTGTTTTAACTGTAAAGAGGCAAAAGACAAAAAAATCAACCCATAACCTAAAAAGCGAGGAATGGTAAAACAAAAAACGCAAACAAAAATGATAAAATTGAATTTAACCTAACTGATGGCCTAACCTAAGTCCGGCTTTGTGGCAGAGTCCCATGCAACGTATATGCTAGGAGGTATCAAAATCCGTAAGCAATTGGCAGTGTACCATGTGTGGAACATCAACATGAAGAGATTGTAAAAGTGACGAAAAACAAACAATAGCGATGAAATTAAAACATGATGAGGTAATCTAGAGTTTTAGGAGCATGCCACAACAAAAGTTTTCAGCCGCAAAGCATAAAAAACAATGAAATTATTATCTTGCACTGAAGAAGCACAATGTCTTGACACTATTGTTGCTGTCAAACTGACAGATATAGTTTTGTCAGGTCTGAAAAAAGAATTATAATAGTTTATGGTTTTCTTCATTTCTGAACTTATTTTCTAAATAAAAAAATAGCAGGATTTTTTGCAAGGTGGTGTTCTGCGCACTAGATTTTATAACCGGCCGGGAGAAGACATATTTTTTTCTTATTGACTATACAATTTATTTACTTCATTATATCTCTTATATCTAATAGAATTTTACTGCATTTACTCTAGGTTCACAATCCCCCTTGCACTTGAAACGGTGGATCCCCCTTGCACTTGAAACGGTCCTGCACCGGAGAACATATCGTGCCCCGTGAATAACTGCGTAGTAATTTTTGTGGGCGGCATTTGCCGTACAACTTTATATGCCGTTGATGCCACTGGCAGGAATACTTTGGTGACCGATGCCGTTTCACCATTTTCGTAACTACGGTCCCATTCGAGTAGCGATTCCTTTCGTAGGTCTTTAAAGTTTTCTAGCAAGCGTCGTCTTAAATTTTGTTTACCTTTTTACTTATATCTTGTTGCTAGGTATCCTATATTTACATTCTTCCTCTTTCTTACATCTTCCTTATTTCATGAGTCAACTTTGTGGTCGAGTTGATTCAGTTCTGGTGTTCAGATCATCCGCGTGTTTTTGCCGTGCGCGGGGACCCGTACCGGCAGATGAAGGAGTCCTGGAGGTTGAGCCAAAGGGACTGCGGCAACACACCTCTTTGGTCTGGATATTTGTCTTACACGGGCGGTCTCTGTCTAGCCAACAGTAGATCAATCGGCTGCAACGTCCGTCCCTCTGACGACGTTTGGCTAGTACTCTAAAAGGCCGCGGCCTGCAGTCGATGGCAGTTGCGGTGCGCGCGTTCGCGCTGTTCGCGTAGCTGAAACTGCTTGGGTTAGTCTCGTAGGTCGTCCTGGAGGAGTACTATACCCCTTTGATAGCCCTAGTGTCGCACAGACACTCCCGTTTGCGGGCTCCGTGGAGGGTGGGGAGTTAAAGGGGTGAAAATAAATGTCTAAATATTATGGCATCTCACGATAAATCTAATAGAGAACACGGCGCTTTAGTGATTAAAGAAGAGAGAGTAGATGATTGTGCTTCGACTTCAATCAGCGTGCAAGGCACTTTATGTAGTCGTATAAAGGAAGAGAGAGATAAGGAGCATGATGCTTTTGAGACGGCATCGACTAGCTCGCAAAGTGCTTTATTTATTAAGGAAGAGAGAGTGGAGGAGCAAGATGCTCACGAGATGGCTCCAAAAACTTTACCAGGAATTGTAATTAAAGAAGACACAATGGAAAGGCGGATGGGTTGGGTTAAAGATTCTAACTCTTCGCAGACATCAACGGATAGTCAGGAAGTGGTGGCAGAGTTCCGTACAGATACACCGCAAGAGCGATCGCAACAAAAAAGGAAGAAGCTGAGTGGCTGCGCGAAGCGACGTTTAAAGAAATTAAAGCAAGGAGAGGCTGCTAAAGCATTGTTAAACAGAGAGCATGATGAACTTGACAATGCAGTCTCCGAGATTCGTGGCACAAATACAGAGATGGGTACTGAGCCTAGACAAGTTGATTTCGAAAAAGTTCATCCTATCAAGATGGCTGTTGTTCCTCAAGGATTCCCTGTTCAGGAATTTGAAGGAAATGTTTTGTCAGATTTTACTTCTTTCCTGTTCGCTAAAATAGAAGCAGATACTAGATTACCGTGCATAGACATGAAAGGAGTAATCGCAGGCGTTATGCACATTTCTTGTTACGAACAGAGTGATGTTGATTGGCTATGCGAGGCTCTTGCCGGTGAAAAAATACAAGGCATGATGGTCAAGGTCTTGCTAGCTAAAGAGGTTTTAATGCCCATCAAGATAGCGTGGAAAACTCGTAATATTCAAATTCTTGACACTGCAAGGCTCCTACGAGTTTTAAATAGATATCACCCGACGTTACGGACTAATCAATGGAAAGTGCTTGATACACTTGTAGAGGATAATCATGTGAGGCGTATTTTACTTATAGATCGTGTCTCAGCTAACTATATTAAATCCTGCGGTTACAGACTTCACGCTGGCTTAAGTACAGATATCTTTAAGATCCTTCATGACCCAATTGTTGAAAGGTTGGAATCCTCAACGAGGTGAATTAAGATGTACAAACGGATAATGATCGGTATTTGTTAACTAGTTGGCTGCTACATTTTTAGACTAGAATTATTTTGATGTTGCTGGATTTGAGGGCAATCTTTGTTCTCCGTGAATTGCAATGCATGCCGGTGTTATGTACTGCAGTGTTTTTTTGCGAATATCTTTAGTCATCACTAAGATCTGTGCTAAACTCGCACATTAAATGAAACTCACTTGCATTTTGTTTTGTAGTTCCTTTGGCATCTTGTTGGCAGTAAAACTAATAATGAATTAGTGAACTAGCTGTTGCTTTGAATCTTTCTAGTTGATGGTGAATCGCAGCCCATAAAATCTTAAATTTCCTTTACCTTTATCCTATCTTTTTCCTGTTTTGTCAGGAAGAATAGCAATGTAAATGTAGGATACATTTGCATTATTTGTGGCTAATCAGCTTTGTCGTTTACCTTTTTTTTGGTTATATCTTGTTGCTATGATGTATTCAATATTTACATTCTTCTTTCTAATATCTCTTACATCTTCCTTTTTTCATGAGTCAACTTTGTGGTCGAGTTGATTCAGTTCTGGTGTATAGATCACCTGCGTGTTTTTGCCGTGCGCGGGGACCCGTACCGGCAGATGAAGGAGTCCTGGAGGTTGAGCCAAAGGGACTGCGGCAACACACCTCTTTGGTCTGGATATTTGTCTTACACGGGCGGTCTCTGTCTAGCCAACAGTAGACCAATCGGCTGCAACGTCCGTCCTTCTGACGATGTTTGGCTAGTACTCTAAAAGGCCGCGGCCTGCAGTCGATGGCAGTTTCGGTGCGCGCGTTCGCGCTGTTCGCGTAGCTGAAACTGCCTGGGTGGGTCTCGTAGGTCGTCCTGGAGGAGTGCTATACCCCTTTGATAGCCCTAGTGTCGCACAGACACTCCCGTTTGCGGGCTCCGTGGAGGGTGGGGAGTTAAAGGGGTGAAAATAAATGTCTAAATATTATGGCATCTCACGATAAATCTAATAGAGAACACGGCGCTTTAGTGGTTAAAGAAGAGAGAGTCGATGATTGTGCTTCGACTTCAAGCAGCTTGCACGGCACTTTATGTAGTCGTATAAAGGAAGAGAGAGATAAGGAGCATGATGCTTTTGAGACGGCATCGACTAGCTCGCAAGGTGCTTTATTTATTAAAGAAGAGAGAGTGGAGGAGCAAGATGCTCACGAGATGACTCCAAAAACTTTACCAGGAATTGTAATTAAAGAAGACACAGTGGAAAGGTGGGTTTGTTGTGTTAAGGATTCGAACTCTTTACAGTCATCAACGGGTGAGCAAGAGCGTAAGCGAGTAAGAAAAAGACTTTGTGGTAGCGAGAAGCGACGTTTGAGGAAATTGAGGCGAGAAGAGGCGAATAAAGCATTGTTAAACAATGAGCATAAAGAAACCGATACTGAAGCCTCCGAGGGTCGTGATCGTGACTCAAATACACTGATGGCTACTGATGGTGCTTCGGCTTCAAGCAGTTTGCAAAGCACTTTATGTACTAATGTAAAGGAAAATAGAGATAAGGAGCATTATGGAATTATATCGGCATCTAGCTTGCATGATTCTTTATTTATTCAAGACGAGAGAGGGATTGAGCAAGATGTTAATGTGACGGCTTCGAACTCTTTGCAGTCATCAACGAGTGGTCAAGGAGTGGATGCGGTGGTCCGTACAGATACACAGCAAAAGCGTAAGCAACTAACAAGAAGGCTTTGTGGTAGCGCGAAGCGACGTCTGAGGAAATTGAGGCGAGAAGAAGCGACTAAAGCATTGTTAAACAATGAGCACAATGAAATCGATAATGGCTTCTCCGAGGGTTGTGACACGAATACAGAGATGGTTAATGAGCCCAGACAAGTTGATTTTGAAAAAGTTCATCCTATCAAAATGGCTGTCGTTCCTCAAAGATTCCCTGCTCAGGAATTTGATGGAAATGTTTGGTCAGAGTTTACTTCACTCCTGTTTGCTAAAATAGAAGCAGATACTAGACTACCGTGCATAGACATGAAAGGTGTGATCGCAGGCGCTATGCACATTTCTTGTTACCAACAGAGTGATGTTGATTGGCTACGCGAGGCTCTTGCCGGTGAGAAAATACAAGGCATGACTGTCAAAGTCTTGCTAGCTAAAGAGGTTCTAATGCCCATCAAGATAGCGTGGAAAACTCGTAATATCCAAATTCTTGACATTGCAAGGCCCCTACAGCTTTTGAATAGATATCACCCGACGTTACGGACTAATCAATGGAGATTGCTTGATACACTTGTAGAGGATAATCATGTGAGGCGTATTTTACTTATAGACCGTGTCTCAGCAAACTATATTAAATCCTGCGGTTACAGACTTCACGCTGGCTTATGTACAGATATCTTTAAGTTCCTTCATGACCCAATTGTTGAAAGGCTGAAACCCTAAACCAGAGATCTTTATTTTGTCATTGAGAACTGTTTAGTCCACCAGTTTGTAGTCTTTAATCGGCTTTTCTTTAATATGGCTTTATAGCCCACCCAATACTAATACTATTAAGTAGATTAAATATATAACAATAATGACAAGATATATTTTTCTTTCTAAGTTTATATTGTAGACTTTTTACTTCGGACCACGCTTTGTAATCTTTACCCTTTGATTCGTTATCCGATGCAAGTGTAATAAGAAGTCCAGTAGCTAGAAATCTAAATAAAATAATACATACATTACATACATACATATTATCACGCCTTTTTCCCGTGGGGGCGTGGCGTTACGTCGCAAAATGGCCCTTTCGCAAAATGTCCCTTTCGCAAAATGGCTCGATACTTATATTTTATTTATTTATTTGGAAGACCAACAAATTAACCTAGCGTACAAACAACGGTCCTCACGGCTAGATACATATAAAGTATAGTAGTATACACTATTATCTAGTTTGTTGTACGGATAAGTGTATAAGACAGTTTAATTTAAAAAGGTAAACATCCAACTTCTCCTATAAATAAGCTAGTAAAAAAAAAACTAGTAGACCTTATAAAAATCAAAATTAAATGAAAATGATGCCACCAAATCACGAATATTATATTTATTATATTATTAAATTGATATCACGAATATAATGCCACCTCAAAGCCATAATATCGGGTCTCTCGATTATTAACTTTCTTTTCGATTGGCAACTTAGAAAAAATCTCAATTCACGAAGAACCTTTCTTAAATACTCATGTGAGCAATCTATGATATTCTTTGCTTTCAATCGGCCGTTAGTGTTCTTATTGGAATGATTTTTTGACAGTGTATTGGGACACTTTTCGTCGTATAACTCCTTAAGTGAAACTATCTACTTCCATTCGCTTTTTGTGAAATATTTATTTTCTAGGAGATTTGATCTTGGAAAGTCCTGCAGTGCCATCCTTTGTATTAACTTCACTAACAATTCTTCTTATTGTCTATATCTTTATTCCGAAAGCCCTGTTGCTACAGAAACGGTTTTTGCCAATTTATATAACTGTGGTATTCTTGCGATGATAGCATCTCGATAATAAGTATCTTGTTTAGCAATTTCATAAGGTAGCTAGCAATGCCTCTCTGGCCGCCTCCTTAGCGGCCGCAATCGCATTCTTCAGCGCCTTCTTCGGCCCTACCAGTGCCGTGCACAGGGTGGTTTCTTCGGCATCGTCTCGCCGTTATGCAGGCTTCGCGTAGGTACGAGAGCTCGGGAGAACCTAATATGACTGTGAGGACCTGGTTAAACGTACAGTATACTTTTTTGACATCGACCCGGATGAATTAAAAATTAATATTAAGAAAAAACCTTTCAACTACAGATTAGTCAATAGTCAATTATTTCTATTTATATTGGCTTAAAAATAGCACTTCACTAATTGTCACATTCTTGTTTTTAGTTAGTTGACGTCATAAAATTACTTAAAGCTAAGTTTACCACCGCCTCCAAAGCGCAAGTGGAGAAGAGGCGGCACAACAAACTCCACTGCTGCATTTTCTCCAAAGACGTCACTTTACAACATATGTCTTACAATTCAATGACTGTGTATGTGGACGAATATACATTGAATATGCAATGTCAAATTTATAAATTAATAAAATGTCACTTAAAAAGTAAAAGTACACAATGTACCTAGAGAGTAATATGACAGTCTTAGGAGGTCACTGTACCAGACTCGGGCCACGCATTTTTGTCATTTACATAATCATCCGTCGATTGCCGCAGTGTGAAGCCATTGTGGCAGTTTTCACTAACTGGAGCAATATCAACCATATCATTATAAATATCAGTGTCATCCCAGTTCGATGGCACCAAGTAATTTACTAACAATGCTACATTGTGCGGTGTTGCAAATGCACGCATATATATGAAAGTCACGACTGTATCCACTTTAATTCCCATTCCGACCTGGAGACAAGGAAATCTTCTTTTCCAAATACCGAAGCATCTTCCCACTGTGTGTTTCGTTTTAATTGGCTTCTATTATATTTTTTCTTGGGGAATTGAATTCGGTGATAAAAATGGTGTTAGCAGCACATTACAAATTGCAGAAGATGCTGAAAAAAAGGATTTCACTTGCCACGCTGTGGTTTTTTGCCGGTACCTTTATTGACATTACATCTTACAGCAGAAATGTTTATTTGCTACAACACAGTAGGCGCTACAAACAATATAACCACAGGTTCATATTCAGTCTGCAAGACATGTAAATCATTAGAAGTAGGTACATATCTTACTAAAAGTTTCCATTATGGACCGTTGAATTAAGGAGTTGAAAGGGGGGAGGGGGGAAGGGGGGGGAGGGGGCTACCCCCCAATACCACCCTCCCCCTCGGAACCTAATAATTACTGAGATATTAATGATTAAAGTTTTGAGGTTAGGTTAGGTTAGGTAAGTCATTTTTAAGCTTAAACTTCAAAAATAAAACCAAAAATGTACACAAATAAATTTATTCTACTTTATAAACATATTTAATAGCCTTTAATAACTCTTCGTAAGGATCCAAGTTATGGATCCTTATTTTTCTTCGCCAAGAGTATTCACACAACCAATCCGTAAAACTATGTTTATGATGCTGCTGTCTGAATTTTTGCTTGAGCCCACGCCACTGACTTTCAATACGCTGGGTGTGTGTCCCATCTGGTGCCACAAATTTATTTATTGGGTCGCTATGATTCACCCTCTTGTGAATATATCCATGCTCAGGAAGGGTCAGATAGGCTTTCCAAAAATCTGTATGTATAATGGAGCCTTCCTGAACATGTTTTTTTATAAGTGGCACCAATACTTCTGCAGAACGTTCATTGTCAGGACACACTTCCAGCCGCAAATCGTCATTTCCGTCTTCTATCATTCCGATAACCCAGTGGCCTTCAATATGTCTCCCTCGATTGTACTTTCTTCTTCCAAATTTAGATTCATCTATTTGTACAATTTTATTAGGGCCCCCTATTTTTGTTTGGGCCTTTTGGTTTTCGAGCTCATACACAGCAATTGTCTCTCGACAATAATTGTACCAATCAGATACAGTTCTTACTGATAGTACAGTTCCATCCTCATCAGCCAACTCTTTTCTTGCTTGGTTGTATGTGAGCCCCTCACAAAATGCATACATGATTTGAAAAATTAATGTGAGGGGCAGCCGTGCATTTTCAAACCACGTCCCAGTGGCACGGCTAAAACTTTTAGCCCTGCAGTTGCTTTTGCGGCATCTGAATTTTCCCAATTGCCCCACTTCAGGTGTAAAAGCCATTTTTCTTCGGTGATAACCGCATTGTTTTTCTTTTAACACAAGTCCCTTCTCCTCAGCAAACTGGATGCATTGTTCATGTGTTCCCAGCTTGGAGAAAATCTTCTTCCAGTTCCACATAGATCTAAAACAAATACAAAACTAATAAATAACAATGTAAATAAACCTAACTATAAACTAGTAAGCCTAAGTATTACCATTATATTATTTCATGCCAAATTTTCTCTACAGATATTTCGAAACGTGACATCTCCGGCGCTGCGGGAAGTGCAGCCCCTCCGCCCTTGCGTAAGAAAACACAGGCACTCATGCTCGCCTTCGCAGCTTCGGCTTGTTGGTCGCCTTCGGCGACCAGCCTCAGCCGCTACGGCTCGCATGGTGCCTGCGTTTTCTTACAGCGGGCGGGGCTGCACTCCTCCGCGCCTCCGGCTATAAAAAAACACTACGAGTATAGGGCAAACAAGACTACGTGAAGTCGGGGTTGGCCAAGTCGGATTTGCCTATAACTTTCATGTGAATAAAATTGGTTCTCTGATCTGGGACCACTTCTCTCATCTATCCTATTTAAGTTGACTATAAAGTAATAGTTTTTATTATAAACTTACTTTAACTCTTCCGAGGAGGGGTTCCTCAGTCTTCCAGTAGAGCCACCAGAAATTGTGGGCTCTCCAATCTCCTCATCCTCCGATGAAGAACCAGCGGTAGGTGGTGGGATACCACTAGAACCAGCCGTTACACTGGGACCAACTATCCCACAAGGGTCAGCCGTTCCACTGGGGCCAGCAATGGGTTGATCGTAGATCGATCGTTGGAGCACAAGTGGCTCATTAGAGTCTATCACTTGCACTCGCGTAGTGGACACAAGCGGCTCAACAGAGTCCATCACTCGCGCACTACTTGTAGACACCGAAGAGGAGGCCATGACAAGCGGCTCATTAGAGTCTATCACTTGCACTTCACTCAACTCTTCAGGCAACGCAGCAGAAACAGAAGCATGGGGCTTCGGAGACGCCATGGTAGTCAAACGTTGTTAATGTTTACAGGAGTACGTAAAACGATCTCAACTGCAAGAGCAACAGACGATGACTAAATTGACATAGTGAATTTGACAGCTGACATGACGCTATAAACAAAATGGCGTCGCTTTGCGTTTCGTTACCCTATATTTTGTACCTAAAATTTGTCACAAGCCTTTTTTAGGCATTACTAAAGTGCAATATTATTGTATATTTAATAGCATTTTTATAGAATTTACAAATTTATTATAGACTATAGTTAAAAAAAGTACTTTAAAATAAATTTTATCAAAACTAGTACCTCATGGCTGTATAAAATACGCCTTTGCGTATTCCGGAGTAACTTACGTCATAAAATTTGTGCAAAAAATTACGAACTTTAATAATTAATTTCTAAAAATCTAATTAACTCCGAGTTTTGAAACTTTGCACAATTACTTCTTACATCTAAACCTTTTTGCCAAAAAAATATGAAGTCCCAACTCGACGGTCCATAATGGAAAGTTTAGCCCTACTACATTGTTTACAAGCTATGGCCCCATATACATCCTGCATCTCCCTTTATTATTGAAAATTGACTTAAATTATTATAATACTAGCTGTGCACGCGACTCCGTTCGCGCGTTCATTTCAAGTTTAGGGTTTTTTTGCATTGTATAGGGATACTAATTAACACTAATCTCATACGTACGTTTGCGTACGTTTACAAAATTTATTTTAAAAAAGCTATGTATTTTTTTAAACTTCTGCCGTTACACAATTTTGGTGGACTTACATTTCTTAGTAAAAATATAGACACGCTGACTTTTAATTTTATAATATGTGCCGGTAGAACAGGTGCGGACAAAGAATTCAAAAACTCGACGGGATACGTTGTAGTCTTGGTCGACAACACTGTTAATGGCAGTGTACTCAACTTGTGTTCCTTCAACACGCTCCATTATTATATTCTTCATTTCTATTAAGTACTTCTTGGTTTCGGGATGATAAAATTTGCTTGCTCACAAAGCCAAGAGTCTTTCTGGGTTGTTATATTAGCTGAATTACCATAAACAGAAAAAAATAGTTTTTCAAGTTACAAACTCGCATTAATCATCTTGTGATCTGATCAGTCTTTCTTCTTTGGGATATCTACCGTCACCTGTTTGTAAGAGCAAATCAGAAAATTAAAAATAATGAAAAGAGTATCATCCTAATCTTGGTCA